>JAODUH010025395.1:0-24136 GCA_027564835.1 Typhlichthys subterraneus
GTCCCTTGCTGAAGCTGCTGCCCCCGCGACCCGACTCCGGATAAGCGGATGACGATGGATGGATGGATGGATGGATGCACCCAGCCATCTGCTCGGACACACCAGAATAGGTTTATATACCGTATATTTCTTTATTAATGAAACCATTGCCCTCCCTGGCCAAACCTTGAGCATGCATACGTGTAAAAATGTGGGCCATGTTTGTGTCAGGGTATTATAAGTGTGGAAGATACGTGGGTCAGGGCTGGTGGAGGGGGGCAGTAGTGTGACTATAGAGGACACAACTTGAGCTCTAATCTTCCCTCCTGAAAGCCAGAATGAGGTGAAAAATTCTCTCCAATTCTTCTCTCCAATCTACATGTTGCACTCACTGGTGTGTGTGTCTCTCTCTCTCTCTCTCTCTCTCTCTCTCTCTCTCTCTCTCTCTCTCTCTCTCCTCACGTCCCCTTATAATGTGGGATTGTAGACATGTACCTATGCACTAATGTTTAAAATAAGTAAAAGCCTATAGTGGTGTTTGTGACTTTACATACAACACATAGTTTGTCTATGTTCTATATACTGACTATGACCACTTAACATACTGTATGTATTTTATACAAGTTGTTGTTGTGTTATGTTATGAAGATGTTCAGAATATGGGTGTGCAATGCATAGGGGTGACTCGTATTTGTGTATGTCTACCTGCCTTGGGACTGTGGAATGAACATGAGCTAATGAGCTAAATCTCCTTCCTTTCATTGAACTTTACTTGTGCGTAGTTCTGGAGCATGACATTAAAACAATTAAAAGCACAGGGTCATAATGACTTGGCTGCTTGTTTACCAGAAAGCAAGGCAGACGTCGCATCGGATTGGATTCCCTATCCTCTTGCCTGGCCCTTGTGTGTGTGTACGGAATAATCCTCATGGCATAATTGCCATGCATGTTGTTGTGTGTAGCGCAGGCACAATCCTGCAAAACAACCGTCATAAACAGCAACAAGAGGCACAGCACATGTCAAATCCCAGCTGCCTTCTCCAACCTGTGCAGAGAGACAGAGGAACATAGAGAAACCCAGAGGTAGATTTTTTTTTTTATTATGTTATTTTTGTAACAGAGGGCAATGTGATATCTTCACTGGGACTTGGGGCTCGGAGCGGCAGGGCATTGAGGACTGGCACTGCAGTCTGCTGTCTGCGCTGGGGCTTGTCTAGTATATCCAAGGATAGCTGGATGGATAGTTGGATGCCACATGGTATCAATACAGTATGTGTGTGTATTTTATGGCTAAGGGAAGTTTTAAATAAAGGTAAGCTACAGGTTCCGACTCATAGGTGCTTTCCTCTTGAGCTCATGGGTGTGATGGGGTGTTGGTGTATCCTTAGTGAAACGAGTGAATACACCAGTGCTCACGGCATACATCACATATTTGATAAATGTGCTTGACACAGGCATCTGAGAATGTTTTTTGGCTCTGAAGTCAATACTCCAAAATGTTGTTTTGCGTTGAAGGAATAACTCCTTTGCCAGGCAAGCTGTGACTAGCTAGATATAAAACATTTTTAAAAGTTAACGAGACATTGCATCGATCTGGCATCCACAGAGGAAACACACAACACAGGATAGGACTTAGATTTAAAATGTACATTTTGTTCTAAGCACTCCATCCTGGTTACCTAGGTAACCGCATTAGTCAAATAAATTAAAGTAATGTCACCGAAGGGGAAGGGCATTCCTCTCTCACCCCCCACCAATTTCCCACTCCCCTTTTCCTCCCTGTTGATCTCTCACTGTCTGCATATCACCCTCTAGCTCTCCCTCTCTCTCCCTCTCTCTCACTCCCTCTCTCTCCCTCCCTCTCTCTCCCTCCTTCTCTCTCCCTCTCTCTCTCTCTCCCTCTCTCTCTCTCCCCCTTCCTCTCTCCCTCTCCCTCTCTCCCCCCCCACCCTCTCTCTCTCTCTCTCTCTCTCCCTCCACCTCTCTTACTCTTGCATCTCATTCTCTCCCCCCTCTGGTAATCTGCCTGGCTCTGCCCCCCCAACCATACAACAGGCTTCCTGACAAGCATTGCCAACAGAGGAGCAGGCACTGCACGTTCCCACGTAGCTCCACTCGGCAGAAGGCTGAGGAGAAGACAGGGACACAGACTTGTTTTGGGAAGCATATCCCAGTTTTTGGTGGTTCTTTATGGGGTGGGGAGGGGGTTTGTTGACAGAGGCCAGGGGCAGAGAGGAGAGGGATTTCCCTTCCAAGCCATCAGATACTTTTGTACTGTTTTCTTTTTACAGAATTGAGATAGCATTCCTGGCTAAATGGCTAAAGTAAGATAACAAGCTGATCCAGTGCAGGTAAAGTTGGACATACAGTTGGACAACCTTGTCGGACTTTACTTGGCCTGGCGTATAGCCCGGCCCGGCTGGGAAATGTCACAGAGTGGTCTCCCAAGATGTTGAGTCTGGATGGTCTAGAGATGATTGCTGTGCTGGTGGTCATGGGCCTGTTCATTAAGGTCCTGGAGCAGTTTGGGATGTTTGAGCCAGTTGGAGGTGAAGGTAACAGATTCATAATTTTAAAAGTTTTTCAGTTGAACAATTAGCAAATGTGGTGTTAGTGTGTGTGTGTGTGTGTATGTGTGCGTGTGTGTGTGTGTGTGTTTGTGTGTTTGCAGTGCTCCTGCTGTCCTCAGTGGGCTTCAGGTCTATCTGAGGGTTTAAGTTTCCAGTGTGTCTGTTGGCGAAGTAATGCATTCTTTCACACGTACACACACACACACACACACAGTAATTTTAGCTGTGTGTGAGACCTGCTCCCTCCCCTGGGGTGTGTGCTTTTACCCTATAATCGATAGCACTATGGCCAGAGCAGGTCTGAGTGCTGTTGTCTCACTGAGGGAATGTCAGGCCTACTCTCAATGCTCTCATTAATAGTGAAATGCCTGGCTTGCTATCTCAAGCAAGGCCGGGGGACCATGTTGAATGTGGAGCAGAAAGCTTGCAAACCACTGAGGTAAACAATGGCACACCGACAGCCTTATGAGTTTCACATCCAGCCCTCGACTTCATCCAAGCCTCATAGGGGCCTTACTGTGCCTAGTACAAATGAACACGGGACATCTGATGCAGCTCATGAGAGGGATCTTTCTCTGCTCTGTTCGTCTGTAGGGAAATACAACGTCTAACTATTGTGTCTCTATTGTGTCTGTTGGAAATTATGCAGGAGTCAATGTGTTCCAGCTCAGCTCTGTTATTACAAAAAAAAAACACATAATGAAGCGCACCCCTTTCCTCGGGACCCTTGCCGCTGATCACTTTGCCATGGTGCTTGCTTGGCATGCAAATGCATGCACAGGCACACAAACAAACATAGCCGTGCTCATGGGCCTACTCTGTGCCAATGTGTATTATATTTGCGCTCTGTGTGTTATTCTTTGACATATTTGACCTTACTTGAAATGGATTGTGTTTAAATTTGTGTGTGTGCTGTGTGTGTGTGTGTGTGTGCACGTGTACCAAATCGCCTGTGGGTACTCAGGCTAATGACTTCTCTTTTTAATGAAAAAACTTTCTTAAATCAATTTAATATCTGCCAAGTCAGGCTTTACACTGAAGTGTTGGCATTGTGCATATGTGTGCGATTGTGTCTGTGGCCTTGTGTTCTTAGGATCCTTGAGTATGCGCCATGTGTTCAAGTATGATTTAGTATGTGTATGGTGCACTGTGATCTACTTTATCTTGGCCACATAGCTCTAATATTAAGGGTTTCCCTACAGAGTAAATAAGCACTTGCCTCTTATTAGATCAGATGCAGCAAATGTGAATTTAAACATGGTGAAAATGGTTCAAGGTGAATTGAATCGCCGCAGTGCTGATCTTTCATGTGTCCTATTGTTTCACTAGATAATGATTCACCACTGGACTGACAAAATACCATGAAATATTTGCTCACATAATCTAAAGACTTTCAGGAAAGACAGACACCCAGAGTCCCCCCAACACACACACACACCCGCACGCACACACACACACAAATTGGGGATGAATGAATGTGTCTAACATTTTGTCTTGGGTCTGTTTTGTATAGTTTAAATTTCCATGTCAAGATGACTGATGATTTAAATGCTATGACTAATAGCCTGAGTGCTCCCCATTGAATTACATTAGAGGGAAGTTGTAGAGCACTATGCTATGTTCCTGGCCAGAGAAAGATAGTACAGCTGAGTAACGGAGTAGTGTAACGCGTTAGATTTTGGCATTTAGTAATATTATTAGTATTACAGTTATTTCTTTAATTAACGTGCGTTACTGGTCACAGTCCGTGAATTCAACGATTGGCTAAAGCCTTGAAAATAATACAAATAGATGCAACGTCAATTTCTGCGGTTTTGGCACACTGTGTTTTCCTTTGATCTATGTTGCGACTGGGACACTAAAAGCTAGATTGCTGTTTAGCCAGACGTATCGCGTAGGCAAAGCGCCTTTGGAGAACTGAAGGAAGAAACAAGAGTGAGTCTTGGATTGTCTTTTATTGAGAATGCAAATTCAGGCAGTTGCAAACTTATATTGTCCTTCCTGATGTTAGCTGTAAGCGGCTAACAGTACTAGCGAGAAGACGCAGAAAATAAGAAAATGCCACTGCATTGTACATTTCTGCCAATGTTATAGGAAAGATTGTGACGAACAGGCAGAGAGGGAGAGAGAGAGCGATAGAGAGAGTGAGCGTAAAGGCTTAGAGGTTCTGAATCTGTTTGTGTTCTGCTGTATATGTGTATACAGTAAGCTATCTTGTATTGTCATTTTTGAGCACGCATCAATGTGGAAATCCCTGTCAATAGTAGGGTTGGGTATCGTTTGGGTTTTAAACAATTCCGGTTACAAATCGATACTTTTAAAACGGTTCCGGTTCCTAAATGGTGCCTGAACCGGTTCTTAATCATTTGTTTATTGCTGTTCATTATTATTCATATTTTTATGATTCACAGTAATTTGTTGACTGTTCCTAAGCCGCCAGCGCTGGCATTTGTCATGTTTACACTTTAGCAAGGCAACGACCGTATAACAGGACTTATTTATAACAATAAGCCATGTAACTTTGTCTCTTGAGATAAACTTTGCCTTCAGATGAACAATAGTTGGCCTATGCAAAACAGATTTGCTCTGCGCGTTTTTATTTAAAAAATATATTGACACTCAATGTGTGAATGTCGAGTAACTTGACATCTTCCTCTGGCACTAAATAGAATGGACAACCACACAGACGTGCATCATCTGTAGGTAGTTTACCGTGACAGTTTATACAGTAGCTACAGTCTCTAGGTTAAAAGAATAAAAGGTACGAGTGAACGTTTTTTGCGGCACAAACATGCTGGCGCACTGACATACATTACAGGTAAACATTTAGCCATATGATCGGTAACACCACTATAATTAGAAAGACAGGGCGGTTAATCAGTGCATCTGTTTTTAACCATTTGCTTTAGGCATTTTAAGCATGTTTAACATAGCTAATGGTAGCCTACCTCATGTCATAATGTGCGATGATCTTACGTCCGTTTCGGAGCACCAAAGCAAAAATTTATGAATTGACATGACCGCCTTTCACTCAAGGGTAAAGGTTCCAGTGATCCAGTCCTAGAAAATACATATGTGGTCTTATTTTTTGCCATGCTGTTCCTCCTTAGAATTAAATGTTCTGACAAAATGCTTTCTGCTTACAACCGCACATGCATGCCCAGTGTACCTATAGGCGACGTGTGTAAGTATCAGATAATTATACGAAGCTAAAACACACATTATTTTAGTTTTTAAAACTAAAACGTGTAATGTAGATTTAGTTTAAGTGGCACCAAAATGAGGCACCGAAATGTGAGCTTTATTTCGGTTCGGTAGATACCGATCATATCGGCACTGGGTTTCGGGACCCAACTCTCGTCAATAGTAGGCTATGATCGGCTTTCTTTGAGTTCCTCCTGCTCCTTCCTCCTGCTCCTCCTCCATGATTATTACCTAATCTTTTAGTCCTATTTGAGGCAAACACGCCAATTAATATCATGCCAAAAATTTTGGTTTCACTATGATATGGACTATGAAAGTTTGCAACTTTGCAAATTATGCAAACCTATCTCAGACATTTTATAGTAAATTAGAATGTTGCCTATTTATGTGGATTGTAGGCTGTGTACTTTCAAACGCTTAGCATCCAATATGCGCCATATTAGTCTCCCATGTTAAATTATTAAAAGTAATACTAAAAGTAATACAATATGTAATATACTACTTAGAGAGAAAGTAGAAAAATGAATAATGTAACTTAATTACACTACTTCTACTGAACAGTAATAAGTAATATATTACTTTTTGAAAATAACTTCCCCAACACTGATCAAATGTAATTTCACTCATACTTTCACAGCTGCCACTGTGCAACTATCAATCTGTAAGGTACTGTTTTAAAAAAAAAGTTTTTAATGGTAACCATCCTTGGTTACTATTACTGCAAGCCTTATGCCACAAAATGTCTGACCCCTACCTGCTTCTAAATATTTCTAAATCACTGTAGTTGCTTTGGATAAAAGTGTGTGCTAATTGATCTCTATGGCATCCAGCCACTGGTACTTTATGGTTTCACATTAAATAGTTGGCATTAGACTTAATGAGTTGCCTCATCACATTTGAACAGCGCTACTCACTAAGTAATGTATTGCATTTCTTTCCCTAATTAGCTCATACAGTACATAATGTGATATATAGGTACTGTTTGGCACTCCAGTAAAGCCTATTAAGTTGTACCTGACTTCAGGTGGACCAAAGACAAATACATACTGTACAGACAATATTGTAAATAAAACATTTTCTAAAATATGATGTATATGAATGCAGCAATTACAAAATTAAATAATGCCCAGGTTCCAAGTCAATACCGTCTGAGCTAATGCATTTCCTTACAGCGCCTGGACTACAAACACTCCATCACACTTTCATCAGCTTTTTGGAACAGCGAGCCCATTGGCTCAGAGCTCAGGGGTCACTGTTCTCTAAACCCATTCCACAATAAAAAAACATCACTGCTGCCCAATATATTAGTGCATAAACGACGCCAGCGCTTGGCTGAAAGCATACAGCATAATATAATTCCGCAGACTATGTTCAAGAGATCACATTAAATACACATTATCTCTGTTTAAACCAAGTAGATTTGTGTGTGTGTGTGTTTGTGTGTGTGCGTGTGCGTGTGTATGTGTGCGTGTGTGTGTGTGTGTGTCAGAGCGTGTGTGTGTGTGTGTGTGTCAGAGTTTGTGCGTGCATGTGTGTGTGTCAGAGCGTGTGTGTGTGTGCATGTGTGTGCGTGTGTGTGTGTGTGTCAGAGTGTGTGCAGGTAATGGTAGCATGGTAATGGAAGGGCAATCGTTGAGCTTAATGGTCCAACAGCGGTACAGTGTAATCTCCATCACGGCAAGGTATTGTGATACGATATAATGCTGTGCAGACCTGCTACTGCTTCAGAGGATATCTGACCATGTTTACTGTGCTATTGGAGGCTGCAATGGCGATGAGATGTGAAGGGAAAGTGCCTGCGAATGGCTCGGAACGACCCATCACACGCACACACTTATCTTAATCTTATGAAACATGGAATACACAATATACATATACATAGATAGTATGAGTGTTTGTATGTATTACTGTCTGAGTGTGTATATTTCCATGTCTGTGTGTGTGTTAAAGTATGGTCCATTAGAAGAAGTTGCACATTCCAAAGGGGAGACACTGATAAAAGCCTGTTCTGAATCACAGCTGGGTCCCACATAAGTCAGTAGAAGAGTACTATTGGCTGTGTATCACCAGTGGGCGTGACTACAAGAAGTAGTGAAACACTTCTGTTGGAGCAACAGAAGACAATGTGCTTGTCGTCCTTGTCATCCTGGCCCCAGTCTGGCAGCTGGGAGCTGCTAATGGGATGGGACACGGACAGTGGACACTCAAAACGCCAGATACAAGACACACCATGTCTCTCTCTCTCTCTATCTCTCTCCACCACTATCTCTCTCTCTCTCCATCCCCAAAAACTCTTTCTTGTGTCTGTCCCACAGTCGTCATAGGGTGCTTTTATATATTTCTTATTTATTTCTGTATGTGTGTGCGCGCGTGTGCGCGTGCACGTGCGCACGTGCGTGCGTGTGTGTGTGTGTGTGTGTTTCATGGCTGGCATTCTGCGCTTTTGTGGCTGTCAACTTGTTGACATGCTGGTGCTACTTATCCGAAGGTGTCTGCAGAAAGTGAATGCGCTGTTGAGCCCACATACACACACATCTCTTTCTTCTATCCTCATAATGTTGTTGTGTGTGCTTTTTCTTATTGTAATTAATTGCTTCACCATTGAGTGGCTCATTCAGTGTCCCTAGAGTTGCTTAGTAACACCATATCTGCTGCAGCCTGGAATAGGATGCAGGCATGTGCAAACAGACAACAGCTTTCCTTTTTGGTCAGTTACATTACTTTAATACTGTAAGCTTGCTGAAATATTTCAGCATTGATGACTAATTAATGCAATCAATATGAATGCTCTTCAATTTATGTTGTCACCAGCCAGCTTTGCTGATATCAAAATAATTTAAAATGGATTTTGGCTGAGTGTAAGAAAATTCTTTGTCTTTGCAGCACGTACTGTATCAAAAAGGTTTACTTTAGGGCTGGCCCCAAATACTCAACTATTTGGGTATTTGATCGTTTGGTATGCATTAAATTAAAAAATATTTATATTTGTTTTTTCACATGTATGCATGTTTTCCCATTAATACCTACTTTCCCCATATTAACCCACATTTTCCATATACACCCACATAACACTGTGTCATCGACACAATCGATTGCAATTGGTTCTGTCTGTAAGAAGAGGGCGGGGCTAGTCATTTAACACACGCTCTTATTGTCTAATATATGTTTTGGACGTGTCAATTGACATGTCAATCAAAAGCGGACAGTTTGAGTGCATGGCTATGTTTACACGTGTGCTATGAATGGAAAATGACATCTGCCGGCTAATATAAACAGCAGGCCATGCAGCATTTATTAATTTAATGTGTTTTTGGCTAAACATTTGGATTGTCTGGACTCTTGTCAATGTAACAAGATTATTTTGGATAATTTCAATCGGATCGGTGGATTGAGTACTCTTATTGTGAGTCTTCATACTGTAAGTGAATAGTTGACTTTGAGATAAGCGTTGATTGTACTTACTGTTGTACAGTTATGTGTACATATTGAAAACCCGCAAAACGGTCCTGCCACCCAGTTCAATTTTTAACAGTTTATGAAACATTAATAACGGTTTAGTGTTTTTAATGGTGATTTTGAGAACGAGTATTTGAACACTTTTTTGGAAATACCATCAGGAATTTGAAACATTTTACTTTGATTATGGTTATTTTACTGTATTCTTAATTATAAATTTTTAAAACTATAATAGAAGGCAAACAATGGTATAATAATAATAAAAATAATAATAACATAATATCCAATAATAAATGCTATGTGCATTTTCCGTTTGTCCCTTACTAGCAGTTGTTGACTCTTGCTATACTAACAGTTTTGCTTTGCTAACGTACAAATGTGCTTTTATCAGCAAATGTTTACATTTGTTAACATTACTGAGTATCACCCACTTACAATACTGGGTACGTAAAATAATTGTGCAGAAGCGACATTTCCCATTAGCCTCACTGCCTTGTCAAAAAGAGCTACATCAACTCTACAGTGAAAGAAGGGTATTGAAACTTCAATTAAAAAACGTGGTAGGGGTGCACAATATATCGACTTGTTATTATACATATATTATCGTTATAGCAATATCACATTGCGCAATATCATATCGAAAATGTTGCAGGAAGTGCAATATTCTGTATATTTAGTGGAGAGATGCATCCATTGGCTGTTTGGCTTAGTTGTTTTTGATTTAGACAGAAAAGTAGGATGTGTGGCTGAAGCTAATGGCATAATAGAGATCGAAGAGGAAACATTAGTGGCAAAATAGAATGCCTCCTCAGTAGCTTGGAATTACTGCTGTTGTTCAAAATGTGTTGATTTGATATGTTATGAACATATTTTAATGCATTTTCCCATAGCCCCTGTGTTTTTACTTATGTGAATTATTAGACATTTATATATTTTTTTTCTTTTTATTAAGAAATTAATGTCAGTATTGCAATTTTCATGATCTATATCGCAATCTCACATTTTATCAATATTGTGCACCTGTAGCCTAAGGTAAACTCACAATAATTTTATGGTTTTACAGTAATTCAAGTGCTATAAATCAATGCATCTGATTTAGCTGCAAATCCTGGTTGCAAGAATTTGGATTAATTATTGGAATATTGTATTATGTCAGATAAAGTACATCACAATTAAGAGTAATTGGGTAATAGTGAAACATTCATATTACCTTTAATGTGGGAATATTTATTTTGTTTAGACCACACAAACAGATTAACATAGTAAAATGTACCGAATACAAGGATGCTTCAGATTGTATGTAATGTTTAGGGTCTACCATAGTTTTAGCTTTAGCTTTATCATAATGACAGTCATTAGTATTGACATTGTTTATGTGTGTGTATGTGAGTGAATGTGTGTGTGTGTGAGAGAGAGAGAAAGAGAGAGAGAGATGTTTGCTAATGACTGCTGATCTATCATTACCCTCCCTCCATTAGACCCGCTGCAGCCAAATTAAAACAAAGGACAGGCACAAAGAGAGATATGTTGGAGATGGAGAATTAGGCTGAATGTCTGTCCTGCTACTGCCCTCTTCAGGCATAGTAGCTAACCAGTAAATATGGCAATACACAAGTAAATCATTGATTATTGTAGGAGAGTGGCCTTGCGTGTCCTTGCAAACTTGCTTGTGAGAATACCAAACAGGGATGTGATTCAAGAATAACATTCCAGATTAACTGGATTTTCTCTAATATATGTATTGTATATTACCTAGAGGTGCATGATTTAAGACATGTTTATAAATAAATATAACATCTCACCTTAGCGTGAGTACAGTATGTGATCAAATTGAAATACATTTGTCAGCTCTGTGTAGCTGGTGCTTCTCCCTAGAGAATTACTGATGTGTTTTTGTCCTAGATCCCGGTATTAAAAATACCCTCAAAAGCTACAGTAATGATCTGCGCAAATGGATGTATTTCTTCACTTATCTAATTGGAAACATGCAAGCCAATTTTGAACACCATTTGTCAATGACGACCTCTGTGCCTGCTTCACACACACATACACGCACACGCACACACACACACACACACACACAGTAGCACTAATATTCACTCAGACATATCCCCTTCCCCTAACCCATCCCATTTCTAGAGAATTTAATCAGTTTTGAGAGAAATAATTGTCCAGGTAGACATCTAAATCTGGAGATATTTCAATTATACTGTGTGTCTGCCTTCAGGCAAATATCCCATGCTAAGGGATAATCATCTACTGTATGTATGATTAACCTATCACACACACGCGCACACACACACACACACACACACACACACACACACACACACACACACATACACACACAGAGAGAGAGGGAGTAAATGATTTTCAGGCCCAGGCCATACATAACAAACTAGATCACCCAATAGGAGAGGGGTGGAGTTGAGTGAGAGGAAGGGAGAAGCTGGTGAAGGGCTCTGTGTGTCTGTCTGGTCACTAATGACACCCAAACACAATCAGCCAGCTTTATGGCTACTGCATGCAGCCCTGGGGGAATACACACTGCCCCCAGGGCCATGTTATCTCCACGACAGTTCACCTGCACAATGTTGACATCCTGGATCAGAGGCGAGGTGGACCCTAATGAATAAGAATAGTCAAAATATGATTATTTTCTGAGCGCAGTGATGAATATTAAGCCCTTCTGCTGTATTGCCCCAATTGTATTATTATTATTATTATTATTAATATTATTATAATATTAACTAAAAATAGCATAGTTTCAGTTGCTGCTATCTATTTATCTGTCCGTCAATCAAAACTCTTGCTTCATTTCTCTCTCCCTGCACTCACCAGTACCTCCACCCCAATATATCCCTTTCCTCTCCCCCTCTCCTCTGCTCCCTCCAACTCATCCATCTCCCCTCACTCAGTCCTGCCACTGACCCAATTCTGCACATGGGAGGGACACAGCAGGGAGGAGATGAGCAGTAGTGAGGAGAGAGAGAGAGAGAGAGAGAGAGAGAGAGAGAGAGAGAGAGAGAGCTTGACAGTCACTAGCAGAGAGAGAAGCGGCGGGAGCCAGGTGGGAGAGAAAAGAAAAGAAAACAATCAGCACCTCTGGGACAAATTGGGCATCCTCCAGACGTCACCTGCGACTCAAACAGACCCTGACAGCCCCGGGACCACGAGGGGCGGGGCGGGGCAGGGTGGGATCCCAAACACTTTACCCTCGAGACAAGAACGGTCGTCCTGACGTGGAGACGCCGCTCGCGGAGCCGGCATGGCAGAACACTGGCATATAGTGGGAGACTGAGCACACGCACACACACACACACGCACACACGGGGAGCTACAGGTTCCCCGGGCTGGAAGTTTGCAGCCAGCGGGGGTGCTGTGGGACGGGAGAGAGGCAGCGAGAGGAGAGAGGACGAGGGGAGCTATGCAGCTGTTCTTCCAGGAGAAATGGGAGGTGGAGGGGCTGCAGACTGTGGGTATTCTGCTAGTGGTCTGCAGCTCCCTCAAACTGATGCACTTTCTGGGGCTGATCGACCTCTCCAGCCAAGGTAAGAGAGAGAGAGAGAGTTAAAAACAGGCAGAGAGGTGACTATGTGACTGGGGATAAGCATTAGCATCAACTTATGCGTGTGTGCGTGCGCGTGCATGCGTGCGTAGGTGTGTGCACATGTGTTATACTGCAGGGCAGGAGACATTCTACATGACACTGGGTTTATTATTCTCATGGAAATAAGCATCACCATTGTCACCTCGTCATAGACAGGGCTCCAGTGTGTGGGTGTGCCAGAGGGATATTTATACCTCACTACGGTTTCAAGCATGCAGTCAGTGTACAGTTGCACTTGAAATGAACACAATACATCAACAGCATTAGTAGCAAAATATAGAGCTTTTACAGCTGACAATGGCAAAAAGATACAAATGATGTATTATTTTACACTGTTATTATGCCCACATTTACGTAGTAGCAAAACTACTACAACGACTAATACATTCACATTAAGTGAATGTATTAGTACATACGGTGCAAGATGGCCTTATTGTTTTCACATAACGAAGATAAAACAGTCCTAAACCCGAACACCGAACAGCGTCAGAGAGAAGAAACACAGGTAATGATGATCTTAAGCAAAACCTGTGCCTCAGAGCCCTCTGTCTCTCCACAGAGACAGCCAGCAGTAAGCAACTATACTCACAACACATTATTCATCTACGAAGCTGTTTATTAACACATGGCCATTCCTTTCCAAGCTCAGCCTGAAACATTCCATATGTATTTGTTTGTTTGTCCTTTGCTGTTTATTGAACGTAGCATCACTGGGACCCACCACCGTTAAATGTCAGGTATAAATAGGCACAGTCTATTAGTACACATGCATATAATATTCAGCTGGACCTGTATACTATAGAAAATAGCATTATCATGCTTGTTTTTTGGTACTCCCATTATGGCCTTCGGCCCTCAGACTGCTGGAGCCCTGCTCAAGGGGGTGATATCTCTGTTACTATGGAAACACAGAGGCAAGTGTAAGTGCATACTTGAGAGCAGATATACCAGTGTGTGTATGCTCTCCTCCACGTAACAATTGTCATCTGAGTGAAGTGTGCAGAGTGAGATATGTTATGGGCTGACTTGCTGCCAAGTGCATGTTTCGATTGCAGTCGCACGGACTGTGGAGTGCTGAAATAGTCCTCAACTCATAGCGTGTTTTCTCACACAGGTTTAGGGTTGCTTGATCGCAGGTCTGAGGAGATGAATGTGCGAGTAGCTGTTTGTGAATCAACAGAGGGATTTCTGAATTCACGGTGATTTTCCAAGGTCCCACCTGATGTGTTGACCTTGTTGGAGTGTTGACTCGGTAGTGAGTGCGAGCAAAACGAGAATTAAACTGATACTATACTGACACCGTTGGTCTCCCATTCCCGAGCCAGGTCAGCACGCTACTTAAAGACGGCATGTTTTGGACTTTTGCATGTGTGTGTGTGTGTGTGTGAGTGAGAGAGAGAGAGAGAGTTTATAATGCAGCATGTGTCTAACTCCTGTGCTATGGTTGGTAATTGCAGGTAATCCCTCAACCAGCCAAAGCAAAAAAACCATAAAGCAGCGGTTCCTCAAGCTGCTGCCGTGCTGCGTGCCTACAGTTGTACCCTCGATCAGTGAAAGCAAGTGACCTCTGCCTCTCTCTCTGTGTGTCTCCATGTCCACAGCAGCAACGTGCACCTACTGCGCACACACACACACACACACGCACACACATGCATACACACATGCAAGGCACTGTCACACATAGCGCACCTAAAAACTCACGCAAACACACTCACTCACGCACACACACACACGAGTACATGCAAGGCACTGTCACACATAAAACCTCACACACACAAATACATGCAAGGCCACAGGCACAGTCACACATAGCGCACCTAAAAACTCACACAAACAAACACACACACACACACACACACACACACACATACACACGCACATACAGGCATTGCTATTTGATTGTGTCTAACGGTCCAGGCCTGTTTGCCCATTTGTTGATTGAAGTGTATATTGTCCCCTCGGGCCATTAGACGTGTGTGTGTGTGTGTGTGTGTGTGTGTGTGAGAGAGAGAGAGAGAGAGAGAGAGAGAGAGAGAGAGAGAGAGAGAGAGAGAGAGAGAGAGAGAGAGATGCAGAGAGAGAGAGAGAGATGCAGAGTAACAGGAACAATCTACCTGGCTCCAGTCTGAGGGTGCAAATTACGTTAAGTGAGGTTGCAGTTATAATGTTGGGGTATGTGTGTGTGGGGGGGGGGTACCTGACTTTCTGTGTTTACGTGACTTGATTTGGCAAGACTTTTTGTTTTGTATAATTTATTTGGGAATTTAAAAATGTATGGTTGATTCTTCTTTGCTGGTATTGTATTACTGTTTTGTTTCTTTGCTAGAACATTATTACGTTATTTGAAACATCAGTATGTAATCAGGCGTTAATAATAGAAGGCTAGTATTTAAAGTTTGTCATCTAAGTATGTTTTATGGTTGTCAGTTAGGTCTAATTTTAACTCATTAACATTAACTAATAGAATTGTAATATTGTATAGCAGCAATTAATTATACATTCAGTAGTATCCAGTGTATATGTTGGTTCTTATACACTGATGAGCCAAAACATTATTGTGTGTTCATAATGGGGTTAGCATGGGACCTCTGACTAACAGCAGGGTAATGAAGTGTGTGTCGGGACGCATCCTCTTGTAAACATCATTAAAATGTTCTGCCACTTGTACCACAGTAGCCCATCTGTCGGTTGGTTGCTCTTAGTCAGCTATTGCAAATGTAAGCTGATACAATTCAACAAATATCTCTTTGCATTTCACAAGCTTATAGCCTATGTTACTATTTAATAATAGGAACATAGACAAAGTGGTGAACACCGCTCAACATAGCGTAGCACAATGCGCTTTGCTTCACAATACATCTTGATATGAGGCAGCTCCGTGGGGGACCGCTGAGCGATACTGTTTTGATTTGAGCTCGAAGCTAGCAAGAATGTCTGACCCCACCTTTATAGAGCCTAGATGCCACCGCTGACTTGGAGACCTCCTAACATTATCCCAGCACTTGACATGTGCCTTCTTATGAGGTAATCAAGATTATTTGCTCACCTGTGAGTAGTCATGTTTGGGCTCATCAGTGTACTGCATTGTGGAGTTGCATGAATGGGTCCAGTTAGTGTTACAAGTAGTGTGCGTGTGTTTGTTTGTTTGTGGTGACGGCAGGTGTGTCTGTCTTACAGACAGCATAGAAGATGACTTTGAGCTGTCCACCGTGTGCCATCGCCCGGAGAGCATGGATAAGCTGCAGGAGCAGACCAAGTTCACCAAGAAGGAGCTGCAGGTCCTCTACAGAGGCTTCAAAAATGTAGGTCTGGCCAAGGGGGGAAAGGGTGGGGCTGGGGGGTGCTTAGAAGGCGAGAAGAGGAGCTCAAACTAAATACACTGAAAATCTTGTGGTTGTATGATGATACATCACAAAAACTATATCTAACTCAATGTGATCATGTTTTTAAATTTAAAATCTGTTGGCAAATCTAGTGACTTAAATTGTGAACATGTTTTAAGAAGTCTCAGCAAGTAAATTTCACTTACTGTTCTGGCAGCCAAATGTATCAAGCTCATAAGTCATATTTTGCACTTACAATATATTTAATAGGGCATTCTTGCAGTGTAAAGTTAACCGTAAAGTAAATTCCTTTCACTTTGATTTGCATCTTCAAGGTTGAAAGAATATGATATTTTAAACCATTAATGTAGCAGTAAATGACATTTTCTATGTAAAGATATATTGGAGTATATGCATATTGAGCAGAGAACTTTAATCCACTATTGATTAGGCCTACTCTCTTTTCATTCACTTACCACTCAGTTAATGTAGGCGTGGCCAACATTACATAAACTATAAGTTATTTGAAAGTCAAAAGTTATATTTATAATATTACAGTTGGTTTAATTATGTTTTCCAAAATACAGCTTATGGGTGGTGACATGTTCTATTCACTACATATTTGCTTACTGTGACCTCTCTGTTTTGAGTGTTGACTGTAAATTAGACCCTTCCCCGAGGGTTGCCACCATGGGCTCCATTATTACAGTAGTGTCAGTCAGTCTTATAGTATAGTATACTTGATGTAGTCGCATCAGATGAAAAAAATCATGAATTATTCTGTGTGTTTTGTATTGCAGGAGTGTCCGAGTGGCGTGGTGAATGAGGAGAACTTTAAGACCATCTATTCCCAGTTCTTCCCTCAGGGAGGTGAGTTGTGAACTGGCTGAGGTTTGGCTAGACCTCACCCCTGAACCTGGTGAATACTGCTTGTCCACAGTTACTGCCATTGAAGTCCCTGAGGGTATTGTTTTAAACCTAAAAACCTAAGTTCTGTAAACAATATAACAGAAGCATATTTACTGATTGTAAAAGATAATTATTGTGTTATAGTACATGCACAGCATCCAAGCAAGGTTCTTTTAAATTGCATGAGATTTAGTGCTGACCACTAGTTACTTCTGCTGTTATTTTTAGAGTCTATAGCCTATATATTTAGAGGCTATATTTATCTAGTAGCCAAACTGCTTGAGTCTTTATTCAAATATCTTGCTAGTTTCATGGACCAGCTACTGTGCATCTTTGTGTTTGCAGATTCAAGTACGTATGCACATTTCCTATTTGAAGCCTTTGACACTAACAAAAATGGATCAATTAGCTTTGAGGTGAGCACTATTTTTAGTCTTTTTTATATTTTGTTATATTCATAAGTGATAGTGAATCTGTCTAAAAGTTTCCAGACAGGTTTCGGTTGTTGTTGTATTTTGGGGGGAGGGGGTGAGGGGATACTGTCAGGACCCCCTTTGAGGTCACACAATGCTTTTGGAGGCTGTGAAACGTCAAGCTATTGGAATTATCTGGGTCAAAAAGGTTGACAACAATGCTATTACAAGATGTCTGTCTCACTACTTGAAGATTCTGTCATCACATGATGAGAGCTGACCTTATTTAATGAATCCCAATGAGGGTCATTCTGAAACGATAATTCCATTTGTTCCCTGTTCTCCATCAGGACTTTGTGTTTGGACTGTCCATCATCTTGAGAGGCACCATTAACGACCGGCTAAACTGGGCCTTCAACCTCTACGATCTAAACAAGGACGGCTGCATCACAAAAGAGGCAATGCCACAACACACAACACACACACACAGTGGAAATATAACCTTGAGGTCGGTATGAAACGTGTCATGGTTAAAGAGTCCCTTCTGGTCCTCCGCAGGAGATGTTGGACATCATGAGGTCCATCTATGACATGATGGGGAAGTACACATACCCCACCATGCAAGACGATGCTCCGAGGGAACACGTGGAGAACTTCTTTCAGGTTACATACAGCCCACTGTTTTATCTTTGAACCCATCACCTTATCCTCATCCACACTAGCACTTCTCCAGTCTTTTGGCCCATGACTTCATAAAGGAGTATTATCAAACAGTAATGCTTTAAATAACATGTGCCTTTCTCACATGTCACTTCAGAAAATGGACCGCAATAAGGATGGGGTGGTTACCATAGAGGAGTTCATTGAGTCATGCCAAAAGGTAGGACAGCAAAATGAATGTCTGCACTCTTATCTGTTCCTAGCCATGCAGACGACACCAAATAGAACACGCTTTATGTGTAGGAACATGGCAATAGCTGATGTGTCTTTGTGTGTGTGTGTGTGTCTTTGTTCAGGACGAGAACATCATGCAGTCCATGCAACTGTTCGACAACGTCATTTAAGAATCTGGACCAGAGAAGACACCGGCACTGACGAAAGTGTGCGTGTATGTGTGGCACATGTGTGCATGCAGGATTATGGGTGTGTGTGCATATCGGTTTATGTCTTCATTAAGTTTTGTGAGTGTGTGTGTGTGTGTGTGTGAATGTGAGAGTGTGCGCTTCTGAGAACAGAGGCTGTTCAGAGAGGACAGGACTCTCCACCTCTCCCTGGAGCTGCCCTGGCCAATCATTAAGACCCTTTGCTCCTGAAAGAAGACGGGAGGCTGGCTCTCCAACAGTGACACGCTCAAAATATTTCAAACTACTGTATGCTGATTGGGGAAATGACTTTGCCCCACAGTGGCTGAACTCTGAATGATACAGAGTTTCCCCTGCAAAGATCCCTTCATCTTTTCCAGCCCGAGATTCAGAGCGGCTGAGGACGAGATGGTCCACGCTCAGAGTACGTGCAGAACCCCTTCTCCGAGCCACTTCACCAAGGTCGTTAAATAGGAGTGAATATAGCGCCATCTGGTGGGCGAGAGGACAACGCACACCTGCATAACCATGCAAGGATGCACATACAGTACATAACTGGAGACTTGAATAATGTGAATGCCAGGTTGACGCACAAAGCGGTGACATTGATTTTAATATTGCATGATGATGTCACTAATATCCAATTATGTATTTTACGAAAATACTCCAAAGTCTGCCTGTTTGTCTGCTGTTCCTGGTCATCCACAGGTGCCTCACTCCGTGTGTGTATGTGTATGTGTGTGTGCGTGCGCGCGAGCGTATGAGTGTATTGTGTGTATACACAATATCGGAGAATGCATAAGCTCCATCTGACTAGTTAAGGCTTCAGTGGGAATACACCCACGTTGATTCATGACATAACTAGGATATTTCCTGGCCTTCCAAACCTATAACAATTTTAGCTGTAGATGTCTGTTGACTGTTGTGCCTCCTCCAGTATTCCCAGTGTTGTATTATTAGCCAGTACTATGTGGGATTGAACTATAGCTAACAAACTGCTTCATCCACCCAGTTCGACCCAGGAATTGGCATGCCACAGATGTACCAGCCAATAAATATACATTAAAAGGGAAATGTACTAGATTGCAAAACGTACCATATGTAATCAGAACATTTGTCATATGGTTGCAGCAGGTCCTACCAAGTCAACATATATCAATCATATCCCTTACTTTGTCACTCCAAAATGCCTTGTGTGTTTATGTGCATTGTTAGTGCGATAGGTTTAATTGTGACATACTGTTCCCTGTGCAACTCTTCTGTGTTCTCCCTCTTTCTATAACCAAAGAGACAGACACCTATATTGAAGAGGTAGGCCTATGTGAAGCCACTACAACATGCATAAGGCCCCTTGTGGCAGAGGAGAGAGGGAGATGTAACAAGGATTAATCAGAGATGCGACAGGGTGAGATGTGGTGAGCTGGCTGTATCACTGACTATTATATTTCACTCATGAACCTCAAACTTTGATTATTTATAGATGCATATAAATCTGAACTAATATACAAGGTGGGATCACTAGCTCTAAAGACTCAATGTGTGCTATGGAGTCTTTTAAATAATGTGGCACAAGCAATAACGTTCTTTCTGTGTTATCCTTCCACCCACTTTAATTCACAGACATGATAGGACACCAGTGTGCAACTGTGGATATCCTTACTAAGTATACCTTCTAGTCCTGCAGTAACATGGCTCATAAACACTAATTTTTAACCATTCCTGTGTTCTGCATTATTTTATAGAAAACCGTTGACAAGCTCTGATTGTTCCTTGTACACACCTGTTGACTTCCATAGTTTTACCACAATTAAAATGTCTATACCCGCATGTACTGTGTCTAGAGCAATGATAACCTACTAACCTGTTGTACTGACTGTCTAGTTAGCTAACATCAACTGGTTGCATTGCATATTGAAGATGTGTATATTTTGTACAGACAATAAATCAACTATTGCTATGCAAAGCATGACTGGAGCATTATTCCTACAGTTGAATATTGCCTTTATTCAAATTAAGACAATGTTATCATGTTATACTGAGACCCCACAAAGCAGAATTTCAACACATTTCATGACAACACCAAATGTTAAATAATATACACAAGTATACACCAACATATTAGAGTTGTTGGATGTTTATGGTCTGACTGACAACATTGCTTACCCAGCTGCAGATTTGGAGAAGATGCAATAGGTGGCACTATGATACCACACATAACAGCCACTGGCTGGACATGACTCTGGCATGGCTAGGTAAGACTGTGTGTCCATACAATTATTTTCAAATAAAAGTTAAAGAAAATGTAAGTAACATTGGAATGGGACAAATTGTTACTTTACATGGGTATCACCCCAGAATTTCAGATCAGGTAATCTCTACAATCCCTCTTGCCACATCATGAATAGTCCTGGTACTATAGGCAACATCTTGGTAAATATTCCCAAAACATGATTAGCCATATGTAGAGGACAAGGAAAGAAGAAAAGGTATTATTAACACATCATATAACAATGCATTCTAAAAGGGCAACAGGATCTTCAAGACAAATGTAGCCTTTAACAAAGTTTGATCTCATTTGCTGATAAGTTACTTGTTTTTACTTTGCATATCTTTTAAAAAATATACTGAGGCAATACCTTGAAAACAAAATGGAGTGCATTTCAGATCATTCCTTGTGTATTTTCAACAACAAAAATCAATTGTTCCCAACACTAGAAACTGGCTTCCAGATACATCACTGAGGTTGCATGAAGAGGTTCAATCTTAAAAATCAATATCTTAATTTCCATTTTTCAACTGATTTGTCCACTGTCTAGTTTGTCAGACAACTGCAGATTGCCAAATGTCTTGGATGTGGCTAGGGCAACTTAATTTACAGTATTCACACTAGAAAGCAGCAGGCTTTTACTTGGCCACCTTACGGAGCTCTGCAAGTACCCAAATGGCCAACGATAGGAGGGCAACTGAGCCGGACTGGTGCGTTGCTGCCAAGGGTGTGGGAACATAAAACAGCAGGGTGCTGATACCAAGGACAACCTAGACAGACAGACAGACAGAATTACAGCAAATTGCACAATTGCAGCGCACTTGAGCACAATCATTAATTAAGATATGGATTTTGACAGCATACCTGCCCATATGCCATTGCTGTGAGGAGGTTTATGGCAATCTTTGCTCTCCTAGGCAGCATCATCTTTCTTGAGAACAGATACAAGCCTGTGACAGCTGTCAAAGAGGAGATTGCCTGGAGGAGGCAATGGAGAGCGCATTAACATATTAGCACGGTCCACTGTTCCCTCTCAGACCCCTGAAGGAACTTGCGTTGAGCTGAATATGCAGAACATCTTGCTTGAATTCATGTTAGAGGCATGGAAACCTACTAAAATCCTGTGGTCAAACTGCACAGTCGTGGGGTTTTCAAAAAAGTTCTTGAGCGCTGGAGTGAAGGCCAGCAGATCATCGGGGATCCATTTCTCACCCATTTTAGGGAAGGAGTTATACACCAACCCAGCATCCAGACCGGCAACAAACGCTCCTGCAGCATTTAACAAGACCATGTTATCTTGTTATCTTATATTATCTAATGAATGCATTTTGTCTCCACGTAATCATCAGGACCTGGAAAAGCAGAAAGCTATTTCATGCATGTAGGAAAAAAGCACCTGGTCACCGTATTACCTGAAAGGGCAGTGAGGAAGACTAGGCCCCCGGTTCCCTTGGCAAACCTCCTGAGCTGTGTGAGACGCTTAGTGTCTGCCAGCTGACCAAGATGTTCAGAAAGGAGAAGGATGAAAAACTAAATTGAGTTAAGATAGTGTGTACACCGTGTAATTATAAAATAACTATGTTGGCCATAGAGGGCAGCATTGCGTTCCTCATCTTCATCGATACAAGTCAATTAAAGCCGTGTGGTGTGGCAGTTCTCAAATTGCAGGTTGGGACACCTCCACACTCTCATGTAGTCATAAATCATAAATAAATAAATCTACCTTTTGAGAATGTTCCGGGGAAAAAGCTAGTTGTTGTTAATTGCTTTGCAAATAACCACATGCTGTCAATACCTTGTGGGCAGGCATTGTTAGGGTGAGGCCTGTCCAGAGACTAGCGCAGTACAGCAACAAAGCAGAACCCAGGTGGGCTGACAGCCGGTACTGGCTGACCCGTGGGATGTCATGGGACTCTGGCTTCTCTTCCAGGCCACTCTTCACCATGTACCACCCTAAAAGACCCTGATATGACACAAGGAAAAAACTCATGTACAGCTGTCACAAGAGAAAAAGTGCACAATTAATTAATGATTCACCCGTGATAGAAATACAGTGATTTAAAGACTTTTAGTCAAAATGTCAAATTCCCTGACTTCACCGACTAAAAATCTGAATATCCATGACCTACTGTATAATGAACAGGACAACTGGCCACCAGTGTGTATAAGAGGAACAGCCAGCAAGGCAGCAATACATGTTGGCAACATGTAAACATTTAGACTAATACTTGTATACATTTGTTGGACTTTCCTCACCTGGAAGAAGACAAAGCCGCACAGCCCCAGCACTTGTCCTTTCATGGAGCGGGTGAAGTAGCCTCTCCTCCAGAAGTAGATGGTGGGCAGGATGTAAGCCAGTCCAACCAGTCTGCCCCACATACGATGACCCCACTCCATGTAGAAGATGAACTTGAACTCAGGCAGTGTCATTTCATGGTTCAATCTGAGATGCAAGGGGCACAAAACAAACCATTAGTGTGAAACCAATATGAACATAATTAACTTGGGTAAATACTGTACATAAGACATTAGTGTTAAACATATGAACATAATTAACTTGGGTAAATACTGTACATAAGACATTAGTGTTAAACATATGAACATAATTCACTTGGGTAAATACTGTACATAAGACATTAGAGTTAAGCATATGAACATAATTAAATTGGGTAAATACTGTACATAAGATATTAGTGTGAAGCCAATATGAACATAATTCACTTGGGTAAATACTGTACATAAGTAATGTTACATTTTGAACTCAGGAAACTGCTGGTACTTGGAGAACTCAGCCTCCCACTCTGACTGTGTTTGGGGGGGCTTCATCTCACGCACCAGGTGCCAGTCGACCATGGAGAGCCCGGACTCAGTCAGCCTGATTCAATCAGATACAAACACCATTTTTACATTGCACTAGGCCTGAACTAACCCATCTCGGCCACACGCCGGCGGTTATTTTACCTCGTGACACCCCCCAACACAACAGCCCCTACCACCAAACCGCTGCATCCGAGTAACCAGCGTCCAACTATGCGATTTGTGGCGGCATTGGGAACAGTTGCTGCTGTGGGAGTAGAGCAGCCTCCTGCCTCTCTGGTGATGGTGCCCTGGCTTCTCTTCCTCGACCACTGTACCTGTGGCCTCCGCTAATAGACAACACAGAAAGAGAATATTGGTTCACCAGGACATAAATGAGGTGGATGCATTAGGACTGTGCTTGTTGTGTATATAAATTGTGTGTGTACGTGTGTTTATAATAGAGAGAGAGAGATATATAAATATATATATATATATATATATATATATATATATATACACACATAT
>JAODUH010025404.1:0-24126 GCA_027564835.1 Typhlichthys subterraneus
CGTTGTAGTGTGAAGCACTTTGTGTTACATGAATTTGTATGAAAAGTGCTATATAAATAAAGATTGATTGATTGAGGCTTCCCAATTATGCCAACCAGGCTGACATGCACTATGATTTTAATATTTTGAGTCATACAGTGCATGTCTCTGAATGTCCTCCTGCAAATAATGTCTAGTAATGAGACCCTTTCTATATACATGCATACATACATACATACATACATACAGTACACTGAAAAAGCAGATAATGAATGAATTACTCATTCTCGAACAACGAAAAGTGTTAATGACAAGTATCTAAACAGCATAGTCAATGAATTGTAAGTGTCAGGCAATAGCTAACAATGCGTCATTGTGTATGCTGTTGACTTCCTTTTCAGGCGCTTGGGAGTTGAATTGGGGAAATCAGTGGTTTATCAAGAGTCAAACAGAGGTAAAGTTGAGAGAGAACCTTCAGGTGCCCCATTCCATATTGATTTTCAATTTCCAGTGCAGTCTATCACCTGCATTTGCAAGTCAATTTGACTTTTTGCTTTTGTGCTTCAGTGAGCACATGTGCCAAAATGGAGGAGTGTGTTTTTTCCTGTTTTTTTTTTCTCAGAGACTAGAGTGGATGTGAAAGAGTCTGTTCGTGGTCAAGATATATTTATCATCCAGACCATTCCCAGGTGAGCTCAATCGTTTCTTTCCAGTGAATCTCTTAATCATACCAACATTGTCCATGACAATATGGACAGGCCAGTGGACAGCATTTGTCAAAGGCATTGATTAGCAGAATGACATACTACCAATACACATTACATGACAAGCAGACAACCACTCAAACCGAGTAATGCATTTATTCAATTAATTTATTGACAGCTCTGTGAAAAGGACCATCATTTATAAATTAAGAGCAGTTTTTTTACCCATAATGGACAACTTATTTCATTTGGACATGTATGACTGGTGTAACACTGACCATCTGTGACACATAGGGCAATGACCATAGGATTGAATCGATAAACCCTAAAACTATGACACATGCAATGTTGCATATACAGTATGCAATGACTATTCTGTGGGCTGCTCTGATTTCAGAAAGCTGACAAGACTGTAAGGAATACAAACACGATCCCCTTACAGCACCTACATGCCACAAATATCCTCAACAGCTATCTATTAGATACATATGTAAACAATATAAGTCGAACTATATCAACAGCCATATAATTCACATAAACTGTAAATATTATTATATATTGGTGAACATTTACAGTACTATATGCATACGAGACATCATACATAGAAACATCTGGACAAAGACATCAAGAACACAAACTGTTTATAGTCTATACAAATTCATGAAGCCTGCATTTCTGTTCAGTAATATATTATACAACATTATTTCCTTCCTGTCCGAAGACGAAGAGGGGCGGCTTGAACGTCAAATTGATGAAATTGATGAACAGATTGAATGTTACAGAAGGTTTGAAATTCTGAGGGATAAGCAAGTTGTATGTTTAGAACTCAATTACTTATACCCAGAGGTTTCCAGGTTATATACAATATAGCTTTTCAATGCTTGGCAAAACATGGAGAATAGGTTGGGTCCACACAGCCAATAGTAATAGTGTCTGAGCATGGATGATGCCATTCTAACTACTGTATGTCCATAAGTATTTGTTGGAGCCATGCATGTTTTGTTTATTTTATTTTGCATTATTACGTTGATGTGACGTCACCAGTCCCAGTGTCATGAGGGGGCGGAAGCAGGGTCCGAAATTAACACCCACCAAGCGCCAAATGTGGATATATTTTCCGTTTGGCAAGTCCATTTTAGAGACTGTCCGCCACATTGGCGGGAATAATGTTTGAACTAAAATAGGCATATAAATATTGAGTGCGTTTGAGTTGGAGTTTCTCTCTACCACTCTCGCCTGTGTTGTTTGACACACATATTATCCGTGAATACACACTCCTACTTGATCTGAGACCTCCTAAACCAATCATCTGATCATTTTGTCTATAAAGCGGAAATAGCCAATCAGAGAGAGCAAGGGTGGTATTTACACGATGTTTGAGTGACAACCAGGAAGAAATATCCATTGTCTTATGAGTTTGCTCATGAGTTTGAAGCCGTTTGAAATAGTGTTAGTTAATATTCAAGGCATACAAAAAGTGAATATCTTATTTACACCAACCTACTGGTAAAATAGTTTTTTGCATGCAAAGCTAGTAGTTAAAAATATTGCAAATTCAGCAGTTGCTCGCATATGGGCTCGTATACATAAATAGCCATAACCAGACACATTGTACCCTTTTGTGTTATTAAAGAGAGTAAAGTATAAAAAAATTATACCAGTTCAAATGTGAATGGTATCCAGCCAGCCCCACTTGCTATACAGCTAAATATGTGCAGTGGCAATATAAAAAGGAAATAAGCCAACCTTTCAAACATGAAAACCCGAGGACAAAGCTGTGCAAAAAACCAGAATGTGAGCTTTGAAGGTTTACTAGATTAAAGAGTTGTACGAGGCTGACTAGCCTACTACAGTGTATTAGGTAGTAGATGGGCCTACAAAACTATGGTGTGGTGATGAGTTGTGCTTTCATGTGTTAGTATCCTAATGAAATACTAAAACATAGATAATACAGTAGGCTATTGAATGTGATACGAAAATACTCATTATTTTGACCAGTAAAAATTAAAGTTAATTTCGGACCCTGGGTGTAAGGGGGTGTTGCCCCCTCTGAAGATTCATGCCTAATTTTAAATACATTTATTTTAATTTTTTAATATTGTATTAATACATATATCCAATACACTCTACCATTTTTCAATAATCAGAGATGTTAATACGGCCATAATGGAGCTCCTGGTCATGGCATATGCTCTGAAGACCTCCTGTGCTAAGAACATCATCGGGGTCCTGCCTTACTTCCCCTATAGCAAGCAATGCAAGATGAGAAAGAGAGGGTCCATTGTCTGCAAGCTGCTGGCCTCCATGCTTGCCAAAGCAGGTCTGGCTTTTTAACTTTTGGTTAACGTTTATTCTCTGTATTACGTGGCTCATATAACTGCAAATCTGTACTGTATAAGACCACTGTCAGTCAGAATTAGGCCTGTCACCATAATTACAATATCGACTCATCGTACATTACTGCTATAATTTGTATGACGAGATAATATTGTATTTACACGTGTGATTCTGACATAAGACAGTTGTTGCGCTGCTCCTGTGCTCTTGTCTGTCTGCTCGCACACACGCACAGCAGACAGCGACAGGTGATAATGTACGTGTTCCTCAAGGCCAAGGGGTATTTTAATGTTTGGGTAAAGGTGTTTTTCCCGACGACTGCGTAATTCCAAACAACTACGTTAAGAACAAATGTGAATATATGGCATTTGTTTTATTTGCGTCAGGGTTTGTTTAATAGCCTAGTTAGTACCAGTAGTGGTGTAACGGGTCGCAGTTGACCCGTACGGATCACTCCCCATTGTTAGGCACGATCCCCGCTGCAAAACATGACTTGGTACTTTGTGGCAAAACCCTTGTTGGCGATCAGAGGTCAGATGGTCCTTGTAGTTGGCCACCAGGTTTGCACACATCCCAGGAGGGGTTTTGTTCCACTCCTCTTTGCAGATCTTCTCCAAGTCATTAAGGTTTCGAGGCTGACATTTGGCAACTCGAACCTTCAGCTCCCTCCACAGATTTTCTATGGGATTAAGGTCTGGAGACTGGCTAGGCCACTCCAGAACCTTAATGTGCTTCTTGAGCCACTCCTTCGTTGCCTTGGCCGTGTGTTTTGGGTCGTGGCTGAAGGAGGTTGATGCCAAAGAGCTCGATTTTGGTCTCCTCTGATCACAGCACTTTCACCCAATTCTCCTCTGAATCATTCAGACGTTCATTGTACAACACCAGACGGACCTGCACATGTGTTTTCTTGAGCAGGGGGATCTTGCAGGCGCTGCAGGATTTCAGTCCTTCACAACGTAGTGTGTTACCAACTGTTTCCCTGGTGACCATGGTCCCAGCTGCTTTGAGGTCATTGACAAGGTCCTCCTGTGTAGTTCTGGGGTGACTCCTCACTGTTCTTATGAACATTGCAACTCCTCAAGGTGAGATCTTGCATGGAGCCCCAGACTGAGGGAGATGACCGTTCTTTTGTGTTTCCTCCATTTGCAAATAACCGCACCAACTGTCACCTTATTACCAATCTGCATGACAATGGTCGTAACCAACAAACCTGTGTCGAAGCCGGAACACTGCACACGCGTGCCCGGTGGAATCCCGGCGTTGCATGTAGAGTGTGCTCCTAATCTCATCTTGTTACCTGTATAGAAGACACCTGGGAGCCAGAAATCTTTCTGATTGAAAGGGGTCGAAGACTTATTTCACTCATTAAGATGTACAACATTTCTGACATATATTTTTCAGGAGTTTTTTGTTGTTCTGTCTCTCACTGTTCAAATAAACGTACCATTACAATTATAGACTGGTCATTTCTTTGACAGTGGGCAAAATCAGCAGGGGATCAAATACTTTGTATCCTTACTGTGTGTATATATAAAAAGTGTATATATAAAAATAGTTATTGTGACAGGCCTAGTCAAAATAAATATGCACAAATACTGCTTTTATTGTTTTCAGTAGCCAGTTAGGGCGTGTTCATGAGCTCGTACCAGTTCAGTCTTGACCATTTCGTTTTAGGCGTGTCCTGAGCATGTACCAAAGTTCACTGTTGACCATATAATTTCAGGGCTAACTCATATAATCACTATGGACCTCCACCAGAAAGAGATCCAGGGGTTCTTCAGCTTCCCTGTTGACAACCTGAGGGCCTCACCCTTCCTCATCCAATACATCCAGGAGGAGGTCAGCTTGCACTATTGGCACAATACAAAATAACTCATTAGCACAATTATTTTACATTCATTTATCATTATGATATAAGGGTAGATCATTGTAGTGTGTGTGTTTGTTTGTTTGTTTATTTATATATATATTAAATAAATAAATGGATAAAAGACACAACCTTTGTATTTACTGTCATTCGTCTGCTTCTACTGGCAAAGTATAATTTTATTAGAAGTTTTTATTTTGTACTATTGTATGCTAAAATGTTTTTTTTAAACAATTTTGTTTTTACAATCAGTTTTCATATTGTACCTTTTGTCACGAAGAAGTCAAATGTTGTCAGTAGGTGCTGTTTATGAACCTCCTTTTTAGACAAAATTTAATTTTAGGTTTTTTGATCTCCTGGTGAAGCCTATATAATAAAACAAATATTTTTATTAATTTTTATTTTTTTATTATGCTTGACTATGCTTTCTATCCAACATGCAAAGCCTGCAAAATGTCAGCACAGTATTGAGAATATGTATCTTCTACAGATCCCAGACTACAGGAATGCTGTAATTGTAGCAAAGTCACCTTCAGCTGCCAAGAGGTAACACTCTGCTAAGTTCTTAGCACCTCCATCTTACTCCATATAGCTTTTAAACATGTTTTAACATTGCAAGATTGTATTATCTGTAACTAACTGTTTATTTTCAGCGGGTACAGGGTTTGTTCATGTTCAGTCACATCCCTCCACCCCATTGATTAGCGCAGGGGGTTCTATGGTCAAACCTTGTGGGGGGGGTCAACAACAACACGTACATAGGCAGGATTTAGGGTGTACTCACACTAGGCCCAGTTGCCTTGAAATGTGCCCGAGCATGATTTTCCCCCACTCCCCCGCTGGCCTGCACTCGCACTGCAGTTAACAGTCAGGGCCAGGGCACGCTTACTCCAAAACATTAGGTTGGCTATTTTTGGTTTCAGGACAATTATTTTGTCCACATAATCGTTCCACTGGAATATGTCTTTGCTCCTGGATACTCCCGTCTGCCATAATTTCCAATTAACATTGCACTTCTGCCGTAGACCAAAGTGTTCCCTTTGCCTCCATGCTGTTTGTAATGAAACGACTGTCGCGTCGAAGACTTCAGTTCCGTGCTTGGGCACGTTTGCCATCACACTGATGCATACTGCGCCCGTCCAACCACACTAGTCAAACGAACCGCACTTTGGGGTCAAACAAGCTCTGGCACAGTTTAACTTGGTCAAGTGTGAGTATGCCCTTACTACTCTGTCCTTTTTTTTTTTTTTTTTTGGGTGTAGCACCAAAACACATCAATGACTCTTATGCGCAAGTTCAAATCTTTCTGCACATTCCCCCCAGCCCCTTGGTTTGCGTAATGGGTGCTGGGCAGGGTGTTGTGACGGTAACTTTCATGTCTCAGTGAGATCAGACTCAGTCCGAAACAGTAGGTTACTCTATCGGGGGCTATGTGGTTTGATATGCATTCCCTGTGTCCCCCAGCAATCTACAACAATGTGTGTTTGTGTGATGATGATTTAATTTTTTTTATTTTTTTGGGGTGCTGAAATGGATTTAAGGGGTGATTAAGCACCACTGAAAATAGTCTAAAATCGGCAATAGATTAGCATATCCATACTTTTACTTTTCTTTGTCTCCAGTCTCTTAATTGTGTTTAGCATGTACTGTAATAGCACAGAGATCCCTTACATACAGTAATACCAGGTTTCTTTCTCAGAGCATTTATGCAAAGCGTGTGTGCATGTGAATCTGAGAGGGAAGATCTGATCTGACGCAGATCTGAGTTAGTTTCTACACTGTAGATATTGGTGACTGTGTTTGTGTGTGTTGCTCAGAGCCCAGTCATACGCAGAGAGGCTCCGTCTGGGCCTGGCTGTGCTCCACGGGGAGGCCCACTGTTCGGAGTCCGACATGGCCGACGGACGTCAATCCCCTCCGGCATCTCGCACAACCTCCGGACACACTGGCCTGGAGCTGCCGTGTAAGATGAACACACTTTGGCATGAATGCATTCTTCTCAGCCACACGCACTTATCTTCCTCGCTGTGTTTCACTGATTGATTGAATGTTGCAACATTTTCTGTGAATGTGGTATTTCAAATCTCAGTTTGGTTTCTGCATTCTTCTTCTGGCCTTCAGAAGAAAAGGTCCTTATTGCATGACATGTTTTCTTCCCACACTGTGGTGTATTTGTTTGTTGTAATATAAACAATTTTATATGAAGTTGACAGCCATATGCCACACAGACAGACAGGAACACACATAGACGGAGCATTCATTCTGATGGGGGGTTTGAATGTGTAGGACGGGATGCGTTGAATCTAGGAGACAGACTAGACACGGTTTGTTAACTCTCAGGTCATTGAACAGGCTGTCCTCCCTCATTCACACACTCCCACAAGATAAGCTTTAGGCCAATAAAATAATGATTTGGGTTGGGTCAGCACACTGCTGGCAGTTACCCTGGCTCCGCCCGACTTTTGCGCTCACCTTATTTTTTTTAGATTATAGTCTTGTCTCGCACAGCCACTCTGGATGGCAGGCCGTGGATGTGCAATGACGTTGAAGTCCCAAGTGCTTGTTTCGAAGTAGTGGTAGAGCTAACCCTGCGTTCACCCCACTGTCTGCTTGTTTAGCTTCACAGATCACTTGAACTCTGGCGAGCAGTCGAACTCGCCAACTCTCAACTGTCGCAGGGCGATTTTGAGGCAGAGCTTAGCTCTGCCATTTTGTTGGACATTGTTGGACATTGGACATTGTGGTTGTTTTTCCTGCCTGTTTTCCACCTAGAACTCTGGAACACACTCTGCCTTTGCAGATGTATCATGACATCTTCCCAGTTTATCATCCAACATAACCAACCTCAACCTGTTTCAGAATACATCGTCAATTTCCTCACGAATTTTGGGATTTGCCATCCTTTCTTCTAGAACAGTTGAAATACTTTCTTTTACCATGCTTGTTTATAACATGTTATTGATATATTGTGTTTTTACAGTATGAGATGTGGTATTTTTATTAGTTTTTGTGTTTTCCATGTCTAATTGTATCATTTTGATATTCTCTCCCACTGTTGTTTACTGCTAACACAGGCAGCAGACATAAGGTCCTGTTCCCTGGAATAGAGCTACCAAGTATGAGCGTAATGATCCAGTCCTTTGTTTGACTTTAGTATTGCTGCATGGGATGATAAAATGTGGAATCTCAATCTACTGAGGGCTTCCAATTAATTTACCTTCTGGACACTTGGGAATTGTAATATGGAATATTACAGCTGAATAAACACTGATCATTCAGTTGGAAATGTACACATAACATGTACATTATACAAAAACGGAGGCTAAATGTATTTCTGTGCCCTGTTTGCTCTTTTGCAGTCACGTTGGTCCTATGAGCTCCTCCTAACCACTGTTGTTGTGTCTTTTTAAATGATGTCTCTGTGTGATCTCACAGAGGGCCATCTTTGTAAAACCCATAAAGTTGAACTATGCAAAAATATGATTACATTATCTTAAATAGTTTTTAACGATGAACATTCACGATTCTATAGGTATAAAATAAGCATTTTTTTTGTTGGACATTTGTCTGGATAGCATTGGCACAGCTCCATGCCTATGCCAGTTGAGAGCTACTGTTCCCCAGGGGACAATTCCTTAATGGACCACTTTGTTTTGATTTCACTTTTACACACATGCCTTTGCATCATGAAAATAAGTTCCTTTGTGTTAATTGTTGGAAGCTCTCAAGTATTGGTCCTCAAGTGGAAAGGATTTGGCTTGTTACCCAAACCTTTTATTACAGGGCTGAGAAATGTTGACATTAGTTCACAATTAGTGTTAGGCTGCTTTATATTTAATTTACAATTTACAAATATTTTAATTTATTGCTAATGTATTGTAATTTTCTCCATGCAAAATGGTATTCACTGTATTTTTTGGCAGTATACTACATGTGAACTAAGCATCAGAATTAATTGATTACACAACCAACGTCACATACATGAGTTTCCGCATCTAACAAGAATGTTCACGCTAATGTTGCTTTGGGGAGGTGCACCGATATTATTTATTTTTTATTTTTGAGCATTTAGCTTGGTTATTTTCTGGGTTGTGGGTCCCAACTGCTAAATAAGAGATTCTGATATTAATTTCTTTTTATTGTATTGTTCTTACTCCAAAGAGTAACCCAACTGACTGAAAGTTCTAGTTTGATACTAACATTGAGATATTTGGTAGACCTTGGTTTGTTCATAGATGTGTGAAGTGTACTCAAACTTGCTAGTTGCTAGGGTTTTAGCTTGCGTGGGGCTTCAACTTGGGTGTTGGTTCTGCACACCAGCTTGTTTAAAATGCATTAATTTAATTGTTGCAAAACATTAATGTAGCCTTGGTTGTCTGCTAAGACTGTAGCATCATTCACCAGTCAAATGGAAAGTGTCAGCTTCACCACGCATGCCTTTTCCCTTCTCTCCATAACAAACCAGAGGAGAGCTATGTTAGAAGCCTGCCTATTTTGGATATTGGAGAGCTGCTGTGGTACGTAGCGGGATGTTTGCTGCGAAGGACCTGTTTTGCATGATGTTTGCAGGCCTTCAACCCAATCCCTTCTGACCCAATCAGAAAAAGTTTAATTTTGAATGCGTTTCTGGTCCTCAAGGCATTGCAACGCTTTTCTCCAATTTACTCTGTAGTCTTATTTTCCTTTACCTTGCAGTGATGATGGCGAAGGAGAAGCCCCCTATCTCAGTAGTGGGAGATGTTGGAGGCAGGATCGCAATCATTGTGGTAAGAGCTCAACCCTTCATGTGAATTAAAGTAGTCTTTTTTTTATTTTTTAATTTATTTTTTAATTAATGTATTTCAATTATGTCATAATTGACAGTAGGCAGACTTGAGGGGCATTTGCAAACTTGTATTTAAATTAGTGAATCTCAAATGTCTATTGCAAATGCATGTTTTTCAGTTTAAGAATTTTGTTATCAATACATAATTTTTAACTAAAATGTACTGAGTTGCCCATTCATAAAAATACGTTATTCTGTATACTTGGCAGTACAAATATCTACCCTTTGATTATTTTCTGTCTTGGACAGAAGAGGGAGACAAAAATGTGAAATAAGCATGACTTAATCTTGTGTGCTGATCTAAATGTATGATTCAGTTGTGTTGCTAGCACTTCAAGGTTGGTTTTGTCTACTGCAACTGGCTGTGTTCATGCTAAATTCATGTACTTGGCCTCACACAATCATGAAGCCTGTTTTGGTGTGCTCAATGCATTAGGATGACATTATAGACGACGTGGAGGACTTTGTTGCAGCAGCAGAGATCCTGAAGGAGAGGGGAGCCTATAAGATCTACATCATGGCTACACACGGCCTTCTGTCTGCAGAGGCTCCAACGCTCATAGAGGAGTCTGCTATTGATGAGGTACAGTAACTACACTACTGTTCAGCCAGCACCAGTTGTTGGGGGAAAAACACCTATTAATATAAATACCCATTGGCCTTGAGGAACGTGTGTGGTGGTTGGGTTGGGGGGGGGTCCCCGAGCACAAGAGCAGCACAACACTAACTGCCTTGTGTCAGCAACATGCGTGTAAATACAATATTATTGAGGTCATGTCCATATATTGCACGATAAGTCGATGTATTGTGAAATGCATGTGATAGTGATATCAAAAGACTGCTTTGGTCTAGAGTATACCATATGGCCTACCATCATAATATAATTTTGAATGTAATGTCCGGCTATATTTGAAACTCAATTCAATATTGAATATCAGTATTTTGTGTAATGTAATAAATCCTAAAGTAACTAGTGGAACAGATACTGCGTGCAAGGTTTTATTAGCTGTACGACTTTGGTAGGGGACCTCTGTGCAGTACATACAGGTTGTGTTGACATGAGTTGCTGTCAAGGTAAAAGGAATGCCTCAACCCCACAGCAGTGGAAGTGAACTACCTCTGAACATGACATACATTTTCAGTTCACGTTAGAAGTACACATTTAGGGCAACTGAGATCTGAATGACCTCAGCCACACGTAAACTGGCTCAGGGTTACAACCTGATACAACACGAAGTGTCATTTATTTAAGTACATTACAATTCTGCTTAATGTATTCATGTTAAGGAAAGTAGTATAGCTTTTGCATTCCAATTTGCTTGTGAAATTGAGAAACGGATGCATGACTGAATGTCTTTTATTTATGTTTTGGGGAAATCACAGCAGCGACGCGGCCAGTAAAAAGGAACAGAAAATCAACCAGTGTAAAGTTTAGCAACAGAAAGTATTACTTTTTAGGGGTTGGATCTCAAATAGCGGTCAACCATCTATGATGTACAAGTAATAAAACACTTTGCACCTTTAACAACAGACTTAACTGTTTATGACGTATGCATTTTACTTCACACATGGATCTATTTTGTATTTTGATGACTCATTCCATGACTGTAGTAAACACATTGGCACACACGCATATTCCGCCTTTTTAAATGAGACTGTGACCTTGAGTTTGAGTCAGGAAACAGTCATGTGTTGGTACTGTATCTACAACCCTAGCCCAGAGTCACTTGACAGGCCTTCATCAGTTTTGTGGTGATTATGATGAAGGCTTAGTTGGGGAGCACCAGTTTCTTCGAACCGGTAGCCTTTCTGGGCGACCGCTGAGCCTGTCTGTGTGCGCCCCCAGGTGGTGGTGACTAACACTGTGCCCCATGAGGTACAGAAGCTGCAGTGCCCCAAGATCAAGACGGTGGATGTCAGTATGATCCTGGCCGAGGCCATCCGGCGCATCCACAACGGAGAGTCCATGGCCTACCTGTTCCGGAACATCGCTGTGGATGACTGAGGCAACCGTCCTCACATGCACACATGCCCCAAGGACCAATCATTCATTCCCTCTTTCAATTTGCTTCAGTTTATCTGTGTTGCATGAGAAATGGGTATACAGTATTAAAGTGTATGTACCTTACCCATAAAAGGAGTCCCATTGTCCATGTTTAACACGGGCACAACCAAATTATTTGCTCTTTAGTCAGACACTCTTTTTATTCTTCTGTATCAAGCATCCCATTACACTTACCAATCAGCATTTGGCTAATAAACATTTGTTTTATTCAAATTCATTTTGACAGAAATGGCACATTGGCGAAACCTGGTAAGCACGCAGCACTTGCTCACTAAATCTGATAAAACGTCTTTCTTTACAAACATGCAGATCAACAGGTCATTTAATTTAGTCACCTCATACATGTTCATATATTATATAATTGTAACAAAACACCCTATATAACACTAACATACTACATAATATTGGAGCTGCCATTTTATGTCAGCCTTTGAAATGCATTAGGACATTATTTTGTGTTCTCCCTAATGTTGTTCCTTTGTGTTATTTGCTTGATTGTAGAAATCATTTAGACTTTCTGATTTATCCTTTTCTTAGAACAGATTTTGTTTGTGTGCATATCCTTGCTGTGCACATTTCAGCTTTGCACCAAACACTTAACTTTCAGTACCAGTTTCAGCCAGCTAATATAAAAGGGCAGCATCACTCTCTTCATAGTGTTAAAGCTTCACTTAGCAGGAATTACATTCTAATGAAAGTTTCTGTCAAGTCGAGCATGTTTTTTTTCAGCTGTCATCCAGATAATTATCATATGGACTGAAATGTCACAATTGATGGCTATTCTAAGCCAGTTATGTGATGTTTATGCTTTATACATTGTAGTACAGCACATATGAAGACATTATCAACATACAGATTTCCACTGCCTGTTACAATGTGCCTTGATTTGCATTTAGATGATTGATACAGTGCAGTGTTTGTCTGATAGCCCCAAACTGAATATTATACATTTAATACATTATATACAGATAGTGTTGGCATTTCCTTTAATGTTCCCATCACATTTGTTAGCTTTTGCACAAAGCACAAAATCTGTCATATGGCATTTTTGTTCATTTTTCTGAGTGATACAGTGCATAGACTGGTGATCTCGTTGTAGTAGCGCTTTGCTGCATTCTGTCTGAAATCCTGAACTTGGTTCTAAACGCCTCAGATTAATGTTAGACTGCTGAGGAGCTTCGACCAAGTCCAGAGTCAAAGACAAGACGACATCGACACTCCTTCTCTGGCATTCTAGAAATCTACTGTCACAAGTTTTGTAAAAGTTACGCCTCAAAGAAATAAAAATGTAAAATTCATACAAATAAATGCATTAAAACACAATTACCAGCTTCTTCTGTGTTTTGGTGCATGGTAGTAGAATTCCGTGTTAGAAAAGACAACTGCACACCTGCATGACGGTCCCTCCCTTTGCTCTCTGTACAACTGAACAACTGTGAAACACTTAAAAATGGACTGAAACAGGAACTAGATAGCAAACGTTAACTCGGCCACTTCCTCTAAATAAAACAGGAAACTTTGTTCAATTTGGTCTTGTCTGGTTCGGGGGAAGGGAGGGCCAGTATGGACTTCAGCTTCACAATTGTCACCTGTGGGTTTGTATAGGAGAAACAATACGCCTTTTACAGGAACTGCACAATGGATGATGAGGAGCTCTACTGAATTATTCATTGTTAAAGCGTTTTGCATTATGCCTAAAGGAAGAGCAATTTCTGTCAGGTCATTCTGCTTTGTTATATATTTTGTGGTTTTGTCAAATATGTTGCCAAAAGTGTTGGTTGCTTTCTGTGGTGTATGAGTTGGCTTTTGGAATGCTAGAATAATATGTATCAATATGTGCAGTATTTATTATATAATGTATTTAGTATTGAGGTTTTATGTGTTGGACTCCTAGTGTCACATCACATGCATGAGTAATTTGACATGTGTGGAAGTGGTCATTTGAAGAGTCTCTTATTGATAATTATTCATAAGCTGGAAGGCTATAAGCCACTGTGACATTCAAGATTGATTCTGAAGTCTTATATTTTCAGTGCCGATATGGTGAAAAGAATGAACCAACCTGTGTTTATATTAATTGTTGCCAGCAGATGGCAATATAAGTTAACCCTCTGACCAGGCTTTATGACCAGCCCTTTGTTTATTTCCAATTAATTTATGCTGAAATGGACAGAATGAAATCTAATTTGTATATTAAACTACACACATTTACATTTGGTGTATTGTATAGTGTTATGGCTGTGGTCAGTTATGGAGGAATATTACTAGTTCATTATATTAATACTCTTTGGATTCCTAATTGGAACATTATGTATAAACTTTCAGAAATACTGGTTGAAGGTGACGGCTCTACTGTCTGTTATTTCCACCCCCCCCCCCATGTACTGACTAGTTGAATGTGGTTTAATCATTGACTAATGATTACATTGATACCCGTTTATCAAAATCTTTTGTGAGTGTTTCCAGACTGGAGTAAATTGCAGTTTTTATGGATGTGTGTTTGTAAGGCTAATTTCCAGGCACAATCCTAACTGTGGGTATCTTCTTCACTGATCTATGAAATCAAATTACATGCAATGAAATAACTAGACATTTTAATGTTTTGTTCCATTAAATGTTTTTATTTATATTTGTAAAACAAACAGCAAATGTACATGGAGGACATTTATTGATAAAAAGTAATTAAAATAAAAGTATTTGTAAAAAAAAAAAAAAAAAAAGCATGTACATTACATATTTGCATTTCACAACATGCTTGGACATGATGGTAATGCCATGCAGAGAATTGTAAACATTTGTGCTACTGGAAATGTGAATGTAAGCAGTTGTATCAGCACACACATAGCCACTTGCACAAAGCACATATACCTACATACATATTATAGTCTATATGCACGTTGAATCAATAGATAATTTACAACAGTCCAAATGCCTTAGTGAATGTTTAATCTACAATCCAAAAGTTTACAACATTAATCTCATAAACAGCAGCATGACAAATAAAGCAGAAACATTACATAATGTAAACATAATTAAATGCACTGCTTCTCTACCTGTCCCCTTACATCTTCTCATCAGATTCACCTGCCTTTATATAAAAAATAAAGAACAAATGTCAACAAGGTGTAGGTTCATGTCAGAAACAGTTCTTCGTCCTCCGTTTTCCCCCTCTATTACTCTGTCCAGCAATACTGGGTGGCACAGCACACACACTTGATCATCTCATCCACACGCTGTTGCCTGCGCCATGACCCCATTTATGTTACAGTTCACCTCATCTCCTCCCTGTGTCGCCTGGTTACGACAGGGCACAGCTGTTGGTCTTGTTCATGGGCGGCCGGAGGCTGGTGTCTTTGGGAAAGGTCTCGCGTCGTCTCCTCAGAGCCGGGCTCAGTCGGCTGGGCAGGTTGGTCTGCTGCAGAAGCTCCCGGAACACCTCCATCACATTGACGTTCTCCTTGGCCGAGGCTTCCAGGTAACTGTTGTTCCAGTCCAGCTCTACCGTGGACAGCACGTCCTCGCTGGACACCTGCCGCTCCCCTTCCCTGTCCGTCTTGTTGCCCACCACCACGATGGGTGTGTACTTGTCCTCCTTCACCTCCAGGATCTCGTCTCGGAGGCTCTTGATGGCCTCCAGCGACCCGGGGTCGTCCACGGCGTACACCAACGCGAAGGCGTCGCTGTTCTGGATGGAGAGCTTGCGCATGGCCGGGAAGGAGTAGCTGCCACTGGTGTCTAGGATCTCCATGGTGACCTTGACCCCGCCGATGTCGTACTCCCTGCTGTGGAGTTCCTCCACCGTGCGCCGGTGTTTGGGTTCAAAGGTGTCCTGGAGGAAGCGACGGATCAGGGCCGTCTTGCCTACCCCGGCTGCCCCTAGGAACACTAGTCTCACCCGGGTCTTCTCCTTCACCTCTAGAGACATGTCGGCTGTTTTGTTTGCTTCAAAGGTTCAGTAAGGTAGTCGAGCTGAGGTTCCTGAGCAGCCGCTTGTCAAATCTATGCTGCAGAAAAGCTGAGCACTTGTCAGACTCACTCTTGTTCTCCAAGGAGGAAGATTTCACCTTTCCTTTTTCAAATCTACTCAGCAGTTTTTGGATGGCTTCTCTTTTACCTGTGTTGGTTCTGTGGTTTGCTCACACTGCCGGCTGATTTTGATGTGTAGGTTGCGTTTTATTCTAAAAAAAACAAAAAAACAACGCTTCTCAAATTGGTCATCTGGCTATGAGGTCTCACACACTGGCTTTTATTCCTGTTTTTGCTAACAGATCCATGCCTCCTACGACTCCAGCCAATCGGCACAGGGCAGCCTGTTGAAATGTAACGTGCTGGCAGCCAATCAGGGCACTGCATGCAAATTAGAGCATGAGCAGGAAGGAGGTGACATCTGAAAGTGAATAAACATTGGCAGCAGGAGCATTAAAATGCTCTTGTGACCTGCAAGCTGATTAGGATTCAAGGCAGACTCATGCCGTTCTGATTGACGACATTTCATTTCATCTGCCACTCATTCTTATAACTCAATTCCCTGCAAAGGATTGGAAAATGTGAGACACATATAGAAATCCTTTTCTATTGTTTGGTGTCAAACCAGGTCTGCTTATAATTAATTTGTGAACTGCAAATCATTGCACTATTAACAATTGTGACATCTGGGGTTTTCTACTCTCTTCAGAATATCCTCTGCACTATATATAGGGCTCTCTTCGTTTCCATTGTCAGTGCCTTATCCAGGAGCTTTTAATTATATGTTGTCATTGTCATGCCAAATACTGTACGCACTAGATGTGTTGCTAAAACTGGCAATTTTATGAATTATTCATACAATTCTCTCTCTCTCTCTCTCTCTCGTTCTGTGTTAGGTGTGTCTCTAGGTTACTGCAGAAGACCACTAATGGATTTGCGGCATTTACCGTAACATCTGAGCTAATTAGTCTGTCACTTTACTTTTCTCATTAAGTCTCATTGATAGTCTAGTTCTTTATACCTTTCTGCTGCCTTTTTGGAAATTGCCAAAAAGCCATCAAGGTATCATCCCTGGCAAAATGCTTCTGTTGGGTGTTGCATAATCATTGTTGCTTTTACATAATGAATGCAAATCCAATGTTGCTCAATTATTGAGCTTAGTGTGACAACACCAACAGCACTGCAATGCAATTTATATTTTGTCTGTATACAACCATTCACAGGGATTTACGTCACAGGACAGTACATCTGTGATTCACTTTCTGCTGGCACCTATGTTTAGCAATAAGGTGTGAAATGCTATCCTACCTGTATGATGTAATGTCTACCTGCCCCTCCATTCTAGTGGATTACACAGCCATGTTGGTGGAACCATATTATACCTCACCTCAAGAAAGACCACAGCACACACGTAAATATCCAAAATGTAGCCTAACTGTAATATTCCTTGTAGAGAAAGTTTTCTTTACAGCAGTAAGTAAGTTTATGTGTGAGCATTGCCTTCTTTGACTGTGCCTTCATGTGTGTGTGTGTGTGTGTGTGTGCGTGTGCGCGTGCATGTGCGTGTATGGAAATGTTACCTGGCTCAATCAATCTCCTTTCTAATTGCGCTGTTTCTCGCTGGCTGCTAAAGCTCTACTGTTATCTCTCTTATATGTGTGTAAGCTCATTCAATTATAATTCCAGTGTTAATTTCCCACCTCAAACAGTGGTGATTGGTTTCTGAGCAATATCAAATAAAAAAATACAGTTTTAGAGTTCTGATAAAGTAGATGGTGTCTATAGTGTAGCTCTTTATGTCATTAGAGAAGTGCTGGTGTGCTCGGAGGTAACGTGCATTTTGATGAGACAACGCCTAAGGATGATGCTGTTCAGATCTGACAGAGGCCAAATATAAATGTTGTCCTGTGTGTGTTAACTTTGGTTGGCACAGGAGTATGCAGATCTACACGAGAAAGGAGCTTAATGCCTTCTTACAGTATATTGTAACCAAATGTACTGTACATTCTACAAAGGGTTTATGGTTCATTCACGAGCATGACCCTTAAAATCCTGAGTCTCTGGATATTCAATTTAAGAAACGGTTTATATAGAAAATGTGCAATCTTCCTGTAGACGTTTAGATGGCTAAAGTACTTGCTAATACTGTATTTACACCCAAAGCAATGGCCAACCTGTGACAGAGTCTGCTGGACCAGCATTTACCGTGCGGTAGTTTTCTGCTAGCTAATAAGGGGGAATGAAAAACAAAAGTATAACCGACCTGGTCACCGACTCAGTGCTGCAGTAGAACATCTCAAACTCTCTCTGCCAATAGTCACCTCTCTATATGGCCACATGGTCATATACAGTCAAATCCCCCAGTTCTAATAATAGCCCGGCAGCACACATGCTGAGGTGATGTAAATGTGTAATGACAGCATCTAGAATTGACCGACCCTCCCCTTCCCACGCACACATGCACGCACGCACGCACACACACACACACACACGCACACACACACACACACACAAACACAGGTCACCCATGGCTGCAAGGCAACTGACTCCTGTATATTAATATTTATATTACCATTCCACAATTTCATTATAAACCCAGCTGGGTTCCAAAAGAGAAACATATTTAATCCCAAGGCAGAATTACAATAAGATTTGTGTATTTTTCCTGAAGCTCTACTTTAACAATGTGTCAATGTGTTTAGGAGAGAGTTGATATGCTACAGTATATAACTCTTAGATGGGGGTTACATACTAACCCATTTACCTTGGAGACAATAAGGACAACCCTTTTCTTGCACTGTTGCTATGGAAATGCCTAAAGTTACAAAAGATGAACATACATTCTTTCCTTAATAAACTATCACATTTTGGGAAAATATATTAAGTTAGAATCCTTACTATTATTGGAAACATATCCAATTGCATATAACTGCAACAGGAAATGCTCTGCAACTTGAGTGTGTGTGCATGACGAATAATGACTCCTGTTAATCAATTTGTTGTGGCAGTGAATCACGACTGAGAGCCTGGGCTATGTAGGTGGGAAAATGTTTCATTTGTGGATGCCTGCAGTTTCTGTTTATTTACATCCGCTGTTGATTGCTGTGTTTGTTGGCCAACTGGTCCCAGAGGTTTTAAAGCAGAGATTTCAAACAAATTACTCAAAGGTACAGAATGATTGGCGATAACATTTAATCAATCAATCATATTTACGATCTAGGCAAAATCCACTGGCATCGGTTCCCAGAAATCAGTTGCTTGATCCTAAAATCACAAAAGCTGTGATTGCCACGCGGAGAGACTGATCCAAATGTTAACTGGTCAAACAACATACTGTACTGCATACAAAGGCTTTATCATTATTGCTAAAGAACACAGTTTTACATCCATTTACAGATGATGAAATTGTGTACTAAAGAAAACAAGACTTATTATGAACCTGCAGTTTTGCTGTAGGCATGATTTGAGTTGCAATGAGAGATAGCTAATGAAAAAGGAGGATTTTGTAAATAAACAATTCAAAAACCCACCCACTCCTCTGCTCCCTCTCTCACAAAGCACAGACAAACCTGTCGTTGTGTGTGCACATGATTGACGGGTAGAAAGATTCAGCAGACCAATGAGGGAAAGCCATGATTGGTCAGAAATGGACTTACTGTATACAGAGCAGATATTTCGCTCACACTAGCTGACAGATGTCTATGATATTTCTAACAAATTACACTGTTAACAATGTGTGAGCTCGGCAGCAACAACTCCAGCAGTTTACTATACGTTGCCATTTCACTATTTGGTCACTGTAATAAAATATCTCCAGCCACACAGTATTTAACGTCTAATTTATAATGTATTTATCAATAGAAAATGTATTTCAAAGCGAAACGCGTTTGTAATTTCATAATGTTTTGTTACACAAGGTATAGCATGGGTCTGCATTGATATGGCATTCAAGCGATGCAGACCAGAGTCTGGACTTTGTGAAGAGCTCAAGGGTTTAAAGTTATACTAAGTAATTCTGGCATAAACTTGTTGATATTTGAACTCAATCAAAACAAAAACACCTCTCCCTTAAATGACATATGGTTGCTCTCTTATTATTGGAAACACTTTGTGAAGGCTAGGATGTTGCTGTTGTGTGTGGTCTGCACCACTATGTTTATGTTCCTATTTAGGGAGCCAGGCCTGTGTCGAAAAACCAGATTCTTCTTTCAGCACGCACATAGAATCGTAGGCTAGCAGAATGCGAGGAGATATTTGGTGAATTTGACAAAAAGTGTATTATCTTACAAATGCGTAGTATACCTTTAACAGTAACCTGGTTTGGCAGAGGACAGACAACCAGGGTGAAAAGTACCCAGCATGGTTCACATTGGCACTGATCAAGCACAGATATATTAATTAATTTGAATTATTATTGCTATTCTATAGTTACTATTAAACGCAAGATGGAAAGTGTTCTTAAGAAAGTGTAGTTTACTTTTGCTGGTGCAATCTTGGATGGAAAGTGTTCTTAAGAAAGTGTAGTTTACTTTTGCTGGTGCAATCTTGGAGTCAGTAGGCGCTGCTCAAAGGTACTTCAGCAGCAGATCACATGCCTACTGTTATCTGAACCACAATTACACTTTCCATACATAATAGATTGTTGTTATTGGGGTTAGTTACTGTAAAATGTATTATGCCTAATAGCTGGAAATAAAAGGCAATTTAAAAAACCCTTTCAGTGTATATCCATCAAAGTAGCAGGTGGAATTGCTGATGTGAACCATGATGTGTAATTTCTTTATTAGTTGTATTCCTGTGAAGTAAAAGTTCTCAGACCTCCCATTACTAAACCTGCACACCTGAGTTTTATTCACAAGCAAATGCTACTGCTGTGCAATTTTACACATTCAAATCTTGAAGTGCTTCAATTTCTTTGACTTTGAACATTCAATAGTATATCCACATTTCAGTGACCTATACACACACGCCCACACACGCATGCACACAAGCACACACACATGCCCCACATATCTAGAAAACGTTCTGTGGGGTCGGTTGTGATTGGTTCAACATTATTATTTTTTACAAAATTAGTAATTTTTTCTCATATTTTTCTCATAGAAAATGACAGAGCTGTTGGAATCACTGGCAATATTCATCTTTTAGAGTGACAATGAAATTCTCTTTTGCTATAATTTCCTAAGAGGCTATTTTAATTTTGAATACATTTAAAACAAGGCCACTTAAGCAAACATGTTTTTGATCTGACCTCTATATATGTATTATAGATGTGTAGTGATTTGTTTTAGGTGAGGAGTGAATAACTAGACATATTTACTGATATCTCTATCCATCTATCTGTTCAATAATTTGTCATACTCTTGAGGAACTGTGGAAGATGTATACCCATAGCTTCAAGCCTCTTGTTTATCTCTTCGCTAAGTCACTCGCTGACCCACTTCCCAGATGGATGTGGGAGGAGAAGAAAACAGGAGAGTCCTCCTGCTCTTTCTCTCTCTCTCTCGTTCTCTCTCCCCATATATAATTTCTCATGTATTGGCAGTCCAGTGCCAAACACGTTGTCACTTTGAACATGTCACTTTGTCCTCTGTGTGCGTGTCATGTAGTTATTTCACAGTGGGTGACAACTAAAGGACTGAGAAAGGGTCCTGTATAGGCTAATACTGTAAGTGCTCAAAGATATGAACTGCTTTTGCACATTTGTATGTTTGGTACTTCCCAGGTTTTAAAATAAATATTTATCTAAGGATATGATTGGATTTCTTAAGTCTCTTCAATTACAGAATTTGAGATTTTAACAATATATTTATGAGAAATCAACTGCTTTCATACATGCCAGTAGGAGAGGATGCTGAAAAACACATTTATCAGAAACTTTTATCACATTTATTAGAAACTGGCTGCCTGGCTCTGCGTGACTCACAGTGATTTACTGCTCTCTGCTCAATCTGTGCTGAGATTATAGTCGGGAGACTCTGTTCGCTGTATCGTTCACACAGCCACTTTGGATGACGAACCAGTCAGCCTCCATGGGGCTGGGTAAGTATGATGATGTTGAAGGTAAGTGTGTGTCTTGAAATGGTGGTAGAGCTTGATGAAGCAATACAACATTGTAGCAACTTGTCCAGACCCCATTCACAGGTGAATGTTGGCTCTGGTATACAATATTTGTGATTTTTCCTATCCCTCTGTTGTCAATCACAGCCCACAACCCTGACATGTAAAAAGCACATACAGTATCTCTCTGCATTCATTAAGCTATTATAGTTCAAGGAAAATTCCCTGAAATATTTCTATACAGCAACTTTCTGTGCAGAGCTGTGAAAAGGAGGCGTATTACCACTATTTATGTCCCTCAACAACAGTGGAATATACGTTCTCTTACTTTTCTTCTTTCTCTTACATGAAACATCAGTATAACAGCTGTCTGTATAGGTTCTGTGGCTGAGTCATAGCAGTAAACCACAAGTTTACTGAGCTCTAATGACTATATTGACCACTCAAGTGCGAGAGGTAAACACTATTATCCAGGTACACAGTGTATTCATGCTAATATGTGCCATATTGTAGGTGACCCATCTGGAGAAAGTAGTTCCCTACAACAGTATCGCTTTTTGTAAATCCTGTTTGGAAAAGTCTATTGTGTTTGAGTGGAGGTCTCCTGGTAACGAGAGATGAGATACTGGGAGAATAAACTAATCTGGCCACCAACTTTTTATTTTTTTCTGGGAAACATTCCATTTGGTTGTTCAATTTAGTTAATTTTTTAGAATAAACATTCTAATGTATTCTAATACATTAGAATTAAAGGCAGTTTTAAAGATAATACACTTTTTGTCAAATTCACCAAATATCTCCTCGCAGTCCGCTATCTTTGTGCTCTCTGCGCGTGTGGAAAAAATTATCCGGCACTTACATGCATCAGAACAAACACAACCAAGTATCAAGTATCACAGTTGGGGTGGTGGATGTTGTTTCTTTAGTGTAAAAGCATGTTCCTGTACATAACGGCCATTGCAGGAGTAATGCCTAAAAGACAGCCTTTCAGTGAGAAGCGTGTGACAAGCTCGATGGACTGGCTGCAGGCCGCTGTCTGTCTGACTGAAGGCCTCTGTCTGTCTGACTGCAGGCCACTGTCTGTCTGACTACACGCTGTCAGTCTGACTACATGCTGCTGTCAGTGATCTGTTTCTGAGCCTGCAACCATCCTCTGGCAATAATACTGTAGGTTACGACTGATTGACGACTGCTCACCTCAAATTTTAGCAGGAAAGCAGCTTTTCCCTTTCAGCCAAGATATGCAAAGACTGTTGTTGCAAATAAGACTTAAGACATTATCTGATAAAGCAATGTATTAGCTGACATAATTCTGTAATAATGAGTAAATTGAAAGAGCACTTATTAATCTTAATGGTGTAGAAGTAATATTACTGAAAGCTGACTATAGTAAAGCTCTAAAGAGCTTAAAAGGTCATCTCAGGTTAAAATTGATAAAGATTTATATATTTTTCTTCTTTCTTTGCTGCATGAGTCAGGCTTTGCGCATTGTTCATCAAAATGTTTAATTATCTGTATGAACTACTACGATAATGCAAGTAAAACATTGATTTGACTTCAATTCAAATAATATGTAAAAATATTGATTTAGAAAGCATGTCGAAGTAGCCATCTTTAAATTATTAAAGCACCTGAGCAGGTCACTTCACTCATGTCTGCGGATGTTGAGGAAGACGTGTTAGGGTTCAATGGCAGCCTTCACCTGTCTGCCATGCTTCACAGGTTTCTCCTTCACACATTACCTCATCCTATTCACACACCTGGTGCCAATTCCCCTAATTAGCTTTAGTATATGTAGCCCTGTTTCTCCCTGTCCTTGTCGGTTATTGTTTGCTGTTCTGGTGAGTGTATTGCGTTGGTTCATTAAAATATGATGATACTCCAACCTGCATTTGGTTTCTGCCACCCCCACTTGACCCGTAACAAGACGTCTGCCATTCTCGTTACCAGATTCATTATTTAGATGGAAAAGACACAGACAGAGGTCCCACAACAGGCAGTATAATGATTTTAACTAATAGTTTGACTTCAGCAGCACAAATGGAATAAGAACAGTGTTATGAACTAGATTATCTACATACTATAGCCTGTGCTACATGGTTTTGTTACAGAGCACAATTTATTTAATCTCATTTTCCAATAGGATTCTCATCTTAAAACCTTTAGTGTGTGTGAGTGGTCTCTGGTATACTGTATGAGAGGACCTTTAATATGTGAGACTGAGAACATTCACAGTGCTTTGAGCATTCATATTGTTCTGTATGTAAGAGCATTGCTATATATATATATATATATATATATATATATATAATCAGACCATGCT
>JAODUH010025425.1:0-13194 GCA_027564835.1 Typhlichthys subterraneus
ATATATATAAATTCAAATTGCCCACCAAGCACTTCCTGGAACTATTGTGCCATAGGTTTTGCCTCTCCATGAACCATGTGACCATTTGATTTTGATCTTCCGTTGGCGTAACTCTGTTCTTTCCATGGCTCCGGCTTCACCAAAGTGCAGTGGAAATGCAGAGCTGTGTTCTGCAGGGTCCTGGGGATTGGCTCGGCTTCTGGTGTCTGCTGAACACAAGACACGGCTTCTCCTACTGTTTGTACAGTACTGTAACTGCACATGCTCACTACGCCATGCACATTTTTTATTGTACTATTTTGCATGTGTAGATGTTTAAAAAAACATTTATTTGACAGTTATTTACAAGCAGTTTTAGTGTTTGATAGTGTTTGGACTGTTGGTTATGGCAATAGTAAAATAAATGTAATAATACTACTACTAATAATGTAATGCATGGTCTGACTTGTCACTGTATTTAATGGTTATTTATTAAATTGTAAATGGACTGGTTTTATATAGAGAGAGGTTTGGTGGTTGTTATTAATTATCTATGTTTTTGTGTTATGTGTTTTATGTTATATTGTTGTTGTGTTGATGCTGTTGCCTGTCTTGGCCAGGACACAGCTGAAAAAGACATGTTATCTCAGCGTGTCTTTTCTGGTTAAATAAAGGTTACATAAATAAAAAATAATAATAATCAACTTTATTTATTTATGTAGCACTTTTCAAAACGTAATCAATAATACAACTGAGTAGTAAAAGTAGAAATGTCTTCATGCAGATCAAAGTTTTACTGCGTACATTGTATCTTTGTATACTGTGCAGACTCAGAGTATTCTGAGCTATCAGCCACTCCCATCACACGCAATTTTCTCTGTGTTTGCACGCTACGGTTTATGTGTTGATTTAAGGCAAACCTCAAACTATCCAAGTAAAAAAACAGCTCAGCTCATATTAGCTTCCGATATTGTCGGTGTGGGGAAAAACAAGAGTAGATCCAAGCCATTCTAGGTGTCACAACAAGGTATTTATTGAGAGTAAAAGCTATATCTCTAGCAATTTCGTCACCGCATCGTAACAATCGACCAGCTGTTTCGTCATTACTGTAGCTGTTGAGGCAGCTCACATCCACCATTTGAACCATCAGAAATAGGCGATAATGCTTTAATGCCATTTTTCTGAGAATATCCCACAGATCACGGGACGCATATGCGAGTGAACGTGCCTTAATTACATTCATCCCACCCACCCACCGACTGAAAATCCTGGTAAATGTTATTACGCCCACCCTAACACCCTCTCTCTCACACCACAAAGACAGGGTGTCAACTGTGCTGCTGTATTGATGGAGCCGAAGGTCTATGGAGACCTCCAATTTTCTGAGTGAACGGCTCCACAAAGAGCTAATGACATGATAACGCTGACTGGCAGACATTAGGGAGGCCATGCGACAACTGTTGCCATCACTTGGTGAGGGATAGGCCCTCTGTGTGTTTTGGTCACGCAAACAAACTCTGTAAACACAAGTAGCCTTTACTGTAGCACCGGTTGGGCTGTCAAGCTAGGTGAAAGCGATAGGGAGGAACTGAATGTGGTTGAGGTACCTTCAAGTCTTAACTAAGTTCTGTTCAGACGAAGGGAACATGATAAGGAGAGAAGGTCATGAGGAGGTGATGAAATAAAATGTTATTGGTGCATATATACCGTTGTTAAGGTACCTTAAGCAAACTAAAAAACAAATCACCTCTCGCTTCTCTAATAATAATAATAATAACAAATGTACAATGCACACAATGATGTACATTTAATTAAAGCGTGAATAATGCACTAGTATGATACATGTGTTTGTGAGACTTGGACCTGGAGCCGCTGAAGACAAACTTTCGATTGTTTCTATAGCTTGTCCTTCTGAGACTTTCCTGACACAGGCGCTGGCTTCAATTCGTCACCAAGGCAGGGTTATCATCCATGTTTACCTACGTGAGCTGCTCTGCTTGGGGGCGTAGGAGGCAGAGTTGTGCGCAGCACAAGATTGAAATATGCCAAGGCAGTTTTTTTTCCTGAGCTTCTCCCTCACTCAGTCACTCAAGTCGCATGCAAGCCCCCCGACCCCCCAAAACCTGTTTAGGTTTACCTGTAAATGTATCTGTTAGTCCGTGTTCGCTTGGGCTTAGCCGCAGATTGCTTTTCCCTGGCCCTAACTCAGTGTCGGCAGCATATGCCCATTGTGACGGAGGGTAAGAGGAAATGACAGGCCATTTGAAGATGCTCTAGTTGCCTCATCATGAATAATGCAGAGGATGCGCAGAGCAGGTTCTCGGTAGAAGCTTCAAAGTTTATCGGCCTCCTACTCCTCCCTTACCCCCATCTCCCCTTTCGAGAGAGAGAGAGAGAGAGAGAGAGAGAGAGAGAGAGAGAAGAGAGAGAGAGAGAGAGAGAGAGAGAGAGAGAGAGGGGAAAAAAAAAACAGGGCACCGGGAGGAGATTAGGCCACAGGTCAAATTAAATTAAATGCAACTTGGATAATTCCAGCCTCTCGTCGTTCCATTTGGTTTTATGAGAGAAAAATACGCCGTGATATCACAACGGAAAGAGGACACAGCCGGTGAATTATTAAGCAGGGGGGGCGACTGTGTCTGTGGGCGAGGTTGTTGTGGCATGCAAATGACCAGAATGCAGCACCGTACATGCCTGCTGAACACAAGCGTTGTTTTTGTCGGTTGGGGGGAAGGGGGGAGGGGGGGGGGGTAGTCTTAATGAACTCAGACAGGAAATACATAGGTAGGCTGCACCTTACTCATAATTTTACTTAATTCAACTGAAGAAAACCGTTCATTAAATTATCGTGGGACAGAGCTTTGAAAAAAAAACGCGTTGGTGGTTTTTGAAGGTCTTATTGATATATGGCGTTGTAACACTCTGTGATTTCACATTTAATGAACAAGGATGAGCTCACCACACAGGTCTCCCCCTTCCCCACCTTCCACCAGAACATCAGGTTTCTCTGATTCTCTCCCAGCCCGTTTACGGTTAAAAACTGCGCATTCACAAACGCTCCCGGTTGGGCTGCAGGTGTTGTTGCGTGCGTGTAAGTGATTCCCATGTCTACACGCTAAACAAACAGCGACGCCGCCTGTACATAGTGTGCGGGGCTGAGCCAGACTCGACTAATGATGATAAACCTATATAAGAGTAGAAAGCGCCACTAATTAGGCCTACGTCGATTATGGCTCATTAAAGCTGATGCTGTGCTGACATGTTTTCGCCAGTCATCACCGAGGAGGCCCTCAGTGCATCATCATCTAATTACTTTAATTCATCACTATAAAACGCCCCAGACATGAAGATGTTTGCCTTGGACTTCCCAGTACGGTGATGGGGTTGTTATTGCACAGGGTGGAACGCTCTCTTTATTTGGTATATTGTATTTTGACTCAAAGACACATTTCAAACATCTTGCTCAATGGAACTTGCTCACAAGCCGTGTTTCTACTACTGGGTTAGTCTAAATACCAAAGTGCACAAAAGATGGTCGAGCAAACGTTTGTTGGGCTGGAATGAGGGTGCTTTGTAGAGCGATAAGGCTCCAAAAAATATGGAACGGCTTTCTGGGTACAAATAAAAATAGAGGGTTTTCTTTTGTATGTTAACACCTTCATGCTACATTGCACAGCCATGAAAATCATTAGCTGTTGGTTGTCTGAAGTGAATAAAAGGTTTTTATGTCATAATGTCACGAGAGGCTATTACAAGGAAACAGACAGTTGAACCCTGCGGTCAGGATGGTGGAACGTTTGCTACAAGTTCAATAAACATGAACGACACTGAACAGGTTACAAAACAGGGAGGAGATGTCCATAGAGAGAGCCAAAGTCACTTCTGCTTATGGGACCTTTGTTTGGAAGCTGTATGGTAGTCAATGGCAACAATAACATAATTTTAAGATCCCATTTGAATTTTGACATGAAGTATGATTATGTGTGTCTATATAAAAGATAATTGTTGCAGTCAAGAACGTTGCAGTTTGTTGTGAAACTCTAAAGTAATCTTTAGTTTAGTGTGTAACCACTCAGTGAACTACAGCTTTCGTCTCACACAACACACGTCACCAAAACAACGCATTCTTCGGCTTGTGGATTATGGGGGGCGAAAACGTCATGACACTTAACGTGACACGGTGTTTGTAGTCTTACTAATTACATATATTCACAGTGTTGTACTTTAACAAATGCACGACAATCTGAGACTTTATTGACTTGAAGAATTTTCTTTTAAATTGTCAAACAGCATATGTGTGCCTCGTGTCACAAAGCAAACGGGATGTAAACATAATGTTATTCTCGCCGTTGACTAACATACATATGCTTTCCAAAATAAGGTCCCATAACGCAGAAGAGACCGGCTCTCTATATATGTTATATATTTGGATCGCCGCTTTTCAAATCGGACAGAAACTGCGTCAACTGTCTGTTTTCCTGTAATAGCCTACTATGCTGTCCTGTCCAACCTAGTTACATTAACTAGGTTGGACAGGTGAAAGGGGATGGTCAATTGTGTTTTCTTATATACACATAACCCATCCCCTTCTCTTATCAGCCTGTGTTAATCCCAGCTGGGCTTGGTGTTTTCCCACATGGCTGGGGTCGTATGTTAGTTGTAGTCATTGTGAAGTACTCCAGCTATGGATTGTCTCTCTTGAATGACATTACAGTCTCAATTACAGAATGCCTTTGTGTATAATATAATCAAGTACGTTCAGCTGCAGTATATTACTGTACATCACAGGCCGTTTCCCTGGATACAGTTGACTAGTCTTCACTTCATCTTCATCTTCATCTGACGTTTACGTTCATTTTTCCTCAGATTCGCTGCTTGTGTAACATTTATTTCTTTTTTGCTCTGCTTGTATATACTTGTTGTTCCCCAGGCTATCAAGGAGAAACTGCACTCACTCGCACGTGCATTCTCACAGACACACGCGCATAAGTACAGTCCAACACGCACGCACATGCACGCACACGCACACGCACGCACAAACACACGCACACGCGCATAAGTACAGTCCAACACGCACGCACACGCACGCACAAACACACGCAGAGCTGGCCCAAGCCTTAAAGGGGCCCTAAGCAGAATGTCATTTGGGGGCCCCACCACCGCCTCTGCAATGATAAAAATATCCACTATTGTAGATGCTTCATCATTCACACATCAACTGTAAATCTAACACATCCATTATTAATGTCAGGGCTCCCACAAGTCAAATGCAAAATCACCTGACTTTTCATTGACGTTCATTTTGATGTCCGTGTAAAAGGGATAGGCAGAATGACAGCAATAAAAAACAGAATATTAGTGTGATAATATTTGACATAGGTACTACACAGGTAAACAATGGTTAAATTAGGTTTTGTTTCCTGCAGTCTGGTCAATTTCAAAGCATCAACTTGTGTCTTTTCTCATCAAATTATGGTGAAAAGCAAAACGCTGAATTTAGCTGACAAAATATAATGCAGGGGCGGTACGGGGCCCTATAAGCAGTCGCTTATGCGTTGGGCAGGCCTTGCACACATATACACACACACACACACACACATACACAGGGAATTTACGCACACACACCCTAACAAGCATACTTACAGTAGGTCAGGGGTGAAGTGGGCGTGGCCACTAAACAAATCACCACGTTAGGTACGTCCCCTTCCAGGAGATCAGTGGGCACCACTAAAAGCAACAGAATAAATCACCCCCTTAGATCTCCCAGAGGGAGAAGGCAGCGTTCTGACTGAGCCCCCCCCAACCCTACAGCCTCTGACTGCCATCCTGGAGAGGGGCCGAGCCGATGTTAGGCTGTGGAGAACGACCAGCTCTGTCTCTCACACCGGTCGGGTACAGAAGTAAATATTCGCCCGCATGCTTAAATATTCCAGGACTGATCCCACGGAGGCGTATAGGAGTAAAGCTCATATTCCGACTTATTTCTTCAGCCGTCGGCTCAGAAAATACCCTCCAGAGAAATGACCGCAGGCTTGCCAAGTGAAAACGATCGTGGTCGAGCTAACCTGGTTAACCTGTCACACACACATACTGTACAGTTTGGCAGGTCAGAGCACTAACGCACGCCACACATGCACACATTTGGCTAATGCATGAGAACAAATGGAAATATTTCCAGTTTTAGGCCCAAGGATTCAAAGAGGCATTAAAAGCCCTTTTTGATTAGAGAAATCAAATCCAGTAGATAAGATTAAAGCAGTCTTATTGCCGTTCGTAAGCCATAAGCACTGTACAAAATAATTGCATGATAAATTATTGCAGACACCTGTGTTGCACATTGTGCCAAAAGGCTATTGCAGAAAATGATTTCTTTAACAGGGAGCCAGGAGGTCAAACTCCATTAGTGGTGTTCCAGCAGACAGTCTGAGGGGAAAGTGTGTTTCTCATCTCTGCATGAGACTTTTTTTTTTGTCAGGACATTTTGTTGATGATGCATGGTTATGATAAGAATTGAGTGAAGAGTCTGTAGCCCCCGAGTGCCTTCCAATCCTTGTCTCTTTTGGGCCAACACGAGTAATCAGCCCAGCTCTAGATTGAGCCACTGATAGTTGAGGGACCCTGATTGCTCCTAAGTGTCCCTGAGCTCCAGGCATTTAAGACACGTTCTCCTGATTTGATTGACGGTTAGCCTGGTCTTACAGCAGCCATCAGCATTGGATTTCCAATCAGATGTCTCTGGTTGAATTTGAGCCCATGTCCTTTATTAGGGGACAGATTGCAATTCTCTGAGGTCGGGAACTAAGTACCCAAGTTTGGGGAAAAATAAACTGTCAAAGTGTAAGTGATAAAAATAAAGTTAAAAAATAAAGTTTGTATATTTATAATTTTTTGTGTTTTTGTTTGAATCAAGTTCCTCTAATTAAATGTAATTTACTGTATCTTATGTAGGGTTAGCTCCCTTGTTGAAATTATATTTTCTCTAGGTCCATATCTCTCCACTCAATTAGGCATTCTTTCATTTGTTAAAAGTTGCAACTACTTTACAAAACTCTTCCCCTCTACTATGAATGATCTGATCTTTCTGTTTGTGTGTAGCGGACAATGCAACTGCAACTATCAATGCAAGGTAACCTGGGAAAGCTGTTTGCTGCCTTCACAGTTTCTTTCGACCTTTATGATTGTCCGTTACAATGTGCTGGCTAAAATCACGACTGTCACGTCATAATTCACATTTTCAGATGTTCCTCATTTGCAATATTGAAAGTACAGGAAGCTATGTTAAAACTTATGTAAATATAGTAAGCAGACAACATATTTACATACCCAAGTGAAGATTCATAACATGCTCATTGCAAGGCGTTGCATCACACTGAATTACTGTACAGTGCTGTCAATTGTTTTCATAAACATCTGAGAGCTGTCAGGACCGGCTCCATCTAGTGTGCTACAGTATGTGCTCTACTTGGATTATGCATTGTCACTGCCACTGTGGCTGAATGAACTAATGAGGTTTAGCACATTCCAATTAGCATTGTGGTTAGTTCAAAATGCAGACAATCACAGTATTGTGTTTTAGCAGGTGTATTACATCCAAGATGTCAGCCTTTGTTATTGTGTAAAAAGAATACCGTCTGAGCCTTAAGTTTTACTTAAAATAGAATTATATTTCAGAGCTGATGGAACATGCATTAAGTTGAAAGCTGCAATCCGTCATTAGTTAATAATTTTAAGATGCTCAATATACAGGCCACTGGAAACTCCATAGAAACAATAACTTCAAACTTATAACTTAAAGGGAAATTCCATTTTACACCATCTCTTCCAAATGTGGAGACCGCAATCTATTCTAATTACTCACTTGCTGCAGTGTCTCCGAAGTAATCTAACTCCTTGTTTCTCATTGCAGGTAGGCTCCCATCACGGTAGACTGTAGTGGCCTGTAATGGACCATGTCCTCTAATGGACCATAATGCACTGCTACACAAAAGGAAGGGGATAATGGCTGAATCTGTCATCAGAACAATCATGTCCTGGGATACTTTTTTCTTTTCTTTAAGGTTGGCATTAGACTTTAAAGGAGCATAGGCTACTGCGCTAGAGAGACTTACTGTTATGGCTATGTATATTATAATGGAGTCTCAACTGCAGAGATTGTCTACTAAAGTGTCAACTGAATTATTTGATTACATTTGGTCACAAATGTTCACCAGAGCTGGAAGAGAAGGTAAAATTAGGAGCAGGTCAAAAATGGGCTTAATTATCCTTCAACGACAGCCACCCAACAGCAAAAATAAATGGAAACAGTAGGTAGAAATTATTGTTAACAGCGAGCTGAATTTGTACACCGTTGCCATAACAACATACCAAACTACATACAGATGATGATACAGACAAGCAGCGCTGGATGACTGACCCAAATTTCTAAAAGGCAGACTGAAATGTCATACATTACATGTGCACACACGCACACCCACAACTGTACATTACATGTGCACACACGCACACCCACACACACAACTGAGGAATCCCTGGATAATATGCAAAAATACTTCCTCAGAAGGCCAACAGCGTGCGAAACAAACGTCACACGCATGGCACCTGTCAAGCACGCTGCTTGTAGTACAAAGCCTCACCCAGAAGAGATGGGATACATCTCCCCCCCCACCCCCGCACCAATCCGGTTTCACAAGTTCTAAACGCATTACGTTTTAAAAAAGATATATATTTTGTGTTTGTCACCGACTGTAAGCAAACTGTGTGAATGGTATTTGAGATGCATCTCTCGCTTTCTTCCTCTGAAGCCGATCTAATCTGTTTTACCTTGATGAGATAGATGAGCGACATTAGTGCCGCACTGTCTGATGTTGCAAGGACTGAAATACGTTCCCCGGTGCTGGAGGTCTTTTAAGGAACTGGATTTCCTTTTTATTTTTCAGAAAAAAGGATAGAAACATCTGTTGCACAATTCTGCCTCTTCAAAATAAATAAGAATACATATTTGATTTACATGTTGACATCCAATTGTAACAGAACGTGTTTCGGCTGGCTGAAAACAAATAACAATCTGCACAATATCATTATCATACAGTACAGTGGTTCATTTGCCAACAATAACAAATTGTGGCCATTGGAGATCTTGTCCTGCCGACAATATTTCTCAATAATATGCTGGACAACAGAAGCATTTACATAACCTCTCCCAGCTAATTACTGTCGCTGCTTCTCAGAGTCTAGTTTGCATGAATCTGGCAAGAAAGCACAACAAGGACTGATCCCTCGGTGAAGCTATCGTGAAGTGTTGTCAGGCGCCTTAATACAAGAAGAGAACAACACGTTCTCTGTAAAAGCTGAATCCTGATATTTTACATTTCAAAAATCATACATTGGTCTTGGCAATATAAAGGCTAAAGAAAAACAGACTCAGACAAACACCACAATGTAACATTTGGAGATTAGAAGAAATTATACGGTCCTGTATCATCGAGAGCAGACATCAAACTACCGATAGAGTGTTTTCAGTTTTTGCGCAACTTCGCTTTTGAAACCATTTCCTCGGCTTGAGCATGTGGTTGAACTTGCTGTGCAGTTTTGTTTTCCATATACTGTGAGTGGTATGACTGACTGATGTTGTTTATTTAATGTCTGTGAAAACCATTTGCAACAAACCCCCCCCCCTTCCTCCCCATTCCCCATTCCACCAGAAGATATTCACTAGCGATTAGCTGCCGGGGACGGAGCACTTTGGGAGAAACATATGTTTTCATTTAGCAGAAACAGAGCAAAGGAATGCGTCAAAGCAAGAGTGGTGGGCTCATAACCCATCGCTGGAATGAAAAGAGCAGACATCTTCCCCTAAAAACTCTCCACCAACACGTAGGCAGTCGGCAGCCAGAATCCTGGACCGTAGCCCAGAAGTGAATCCTTAAATGTCCTTCGCTCACAAGGTTTCCTCGGAAGTCGAGACACTTTTTCAAGGCATCGTCAAAACTCGCTGTGTCACGCTCATTGAAAGTCCACACGAGGGAAGGTAAACCAACCTGTGACGTTGTTCCCCCCCCACCCCACCCCCGCCTACTCATCAAATCTTTCCAATACGGCTGCCCGGCGGATCAGCTTGTTCTCTCCGCTGACAATAAATTACTGCTGCTGAAGTCTCAGAGTCACAGTGGGGGCGGGGGAAGGGGAAGGGGGTGGGGGAGTACGTCATGGTGAGTCCCATCGGGGGCTATGAGAAGATGTTGGAGCCGTCGCCGTTGCCGTACATGTCGGCCAGCTTCTTGAAGCGCGGGCCCCAGCTGCTCAGGTAGTCGTAGCTCTGCTCCGAGTCCGAGCTCAGCGACTCCAGCGAGCTGAGCGACTCTGCCAGGGAGCCGCTGCCCTCGAAGGCGTACGTCTGCAGCGAGTCGTAAGGCGGCGCCGACGGGTCCACATCCGCGTCCTTCAGCCGGTCCCAGATGAACTCCCGGAACACCACGTTGTCCGGCAGCGACTTGTAGGCCGGGGGCCGCCGGGCTGAGGGCGCGGAGGCCGCCGCCGGGTAGCGGAAGAAGGCGGGCGTGTCCGGGGTGACGTCCCGGCGCACCTTGGGGTCCCGGATGACGTTGAGGTTGCGCAGGGCGACCATGTCGAAGGCCTCCGTGTCCTCCTCTCCGCCGCCCTCGTCGTCATAGCGGACAATGTTCTCCCGGATGTCCCGCTCCTCCTCCAGGATCAGGGGCTCCTTCTTCCTGCGCCGCATGGCTACGATGAGCAGCACCATGACTGGGGAGAGGGGGAGAGACGCTCGGTCACATCGGACGGCCTTCAGAACTATTCTCAACATACGTACGATACAATACAATACAATAGCACACTTTACTTTATACTTTCCCTGCACTTAACATCATTAACATAAGCTTACTGTACGATACAATACAATACAACACAATATAACAGAGTTATTTTCAAGCTAAGTACCCCTTGGCTGTTAGAAACACAGCACAGGGACCCCCTATCGCATATAACATATTTTGTTGCCGGGTCGACAATGTGCAGGGCGGCCTATGGAGCCATGTTTAAAAGCAGTTGTAACGGGGTAGCCTTCTGTACATAATGCTAAGCCATTACAACAATTATTGACAGATTAATATATTCATAGCTAGATTGTAGTTACGATAATGTTTGTTCTTAAATGTGTTGGACTCAAATTATTTGAAGGACCCCTGCAGGATCTCTGAGGACCCCCCTGTTGAAGACATCTGCGGTATACAATAGCAGAAATGCACTTTCCCTGAACTTTAATCAATATACTGTACAATACATTAAAATATACTATAGCAGCAGTCTACTTTCCCCTACAAGAGTGCTTGGGGCTATTCCCTTCGGTTGCTGTGCTGTGTTTAACGCCACTAAATATACGTGTGTGTATACTGTATATGAACATTTCCCCACACATTTATATTGAGAACCATTGTATCTCAACATAATGCTATACACCGTCTTTATATGTTTGACCAATGCTCTCGTCAGTTTAAGAGGGTCCGACCAAACGTAGCTACGATATTCAAGCGGGTGAATCAATATTTAACAGAATGGTGAAGGGAAAGATACAGTCTATGGGCTCAATATCCCTTTATTCTACGATACACACACAGGCGTTTTCACATCCTGAATTTTAGACAGGACTAAGACGATAACCTTAACTTAGACACAACGTTGCGAACACTTCTTAAAACACACTTATCAACGCAGTTTTGCAAAGCATGAAGGAAACTTGACCAAACTGGAATCTGTAGCCCTCTGATAAGTTACCAATGCTCTCCTCCAGCCCCTGTTCCCCTTCCCATACGTTACTGCTGAAAATAACTCTCCGCCCAAGCAAACTGGCAAATGTCTAATGATCCTCTATCCATCAATGTCACGCCGCTGCCAGTGAAATATCGCTCAGCGGCTCCATATTTCTCTTCCTTTGCTGCGTCAAGCTACTGTGAGCCAGACACGGGCCCGGCAAACGAAGGCAAATGCCACTTCACATCCCATAATAACGGGGCAAAGGGAGGAGGCATTAGGAAAGAAGGAATGTCATCTAAAAAGGCTGTGAGACACACAGAGGAATTGGCTCTTCCTCTGCCCGGTCTTTGGTGTTGCTCAATTACAGCAGTAATACTGCAATTATTGCAAATTAACATCTCCTTCAAGCTTAAAAGAGTCTTCAAATATTTATAAAACGCTCACAGATTGCCCGTATTTGTGTGTTTGTTTTTCCTGATCTGAGACAAAATTGTTAAAAAATTAAAATAAATAAATGTCCTTGGAAGTTTCCATGACAAGTCATCGCACATTATTTATCTATTCAATCCAGCAGGGCTTCTCCAAAGTCAATTACAAAGCGGCACATTGAAACAGAATATTCTCTGCGCTTTCCAGCAAAGCTCTTTAGGGAAGGCTGGCGCGGTTCGTCAGGTCGCTGGAGGCCGACCAACAGCCAATCACGGTCTACCGACAAGGGCAGGAGGACAGCGGATGCACTGACAGACCTATCTGTCAGTTACCGTGGTAGCGAGGTAAACAAAAAGCAGCTAGCCCGCTGGCATGCCCCCACACACATCCCAAACAGATCCTGTTCATGTAAACTGGCTTGTGGAAATGGTCCATAATATACGATTAACTGTGAATAAGGGGAGTTTTCTGTGCTGGCCTTCACCAACAGGTTCTCATAATTATAAGGACCTTTCTTATTACATTTGGGTGTTCTGGAAGAATCGTCCCGTGCTGCTCCTTATGTATATTGTTCTTATATTCATTATAGTCGTGGCGTTTGGCTTGGGACTGATTATCACTGGGTGGTTTTGTCAATGTAATGCCTGCACTCAATGTCTGATAGACAAAATACAAACAAAATCACAGACACAATAAAAAGAAAATCACAGACAAAATACAAATGAAATCACAGACAAAATACAAAGAAAATCACAGACACAATAAAAAGAAAACCAGACACAATAAAAAGAAAATCACAGACAAAATACAAAGAAAATACAAACAAAATCACAGACACAAGAAAAGTAAAATCACAGACGCAATAAAAAGAAAATCACAGACAAAATACAAAGAAAATACAAATAAAATCACAGACAAAATACAAACAAAATCACAGACACAATAAAAAGAAAATCACAGACAAAATACAAAGAAAATACAAATAAAATCACAGACAAAATACAAACAAAATCACAG
>JAODUH010025425.1:13294-24122 GCA_027564835.1 Typhlichthys subterraneus
AAATCACAGACAAAATACAAAGAAAATACAAATAAAATCACAGACAAAATACAAACAAAATCACAGACACAATAAAAGTCAAATCACAGACGCAATAAAAAGAAAATCACAGACAAAATACAAACAAAATACAAATAAAATCACAGACAATGAAGTGCATTATGGACGAGAAGAATAGCACAACAATCAAGAATAAACAATAATTTTATCCCAGATATTTTAAATACTTAAACGGGCATTAGGAAACTTTGTAGAATCAATTGCAAATAAGCAAACATTTGAAACTATTTTGTAGACTCTATTAAAACTATTATGTAGGTATTATTATTTTTATATTGTTATTATTATTATTATTATTATTTAAAACCACGTCCACCAAAAGATACTTTTTAAGGATCAGCGTGGACCCATCCACTGGCAATCCGCGGGATCACGGAGCCCGCAGTAGATTTTTTGACCGCCCGCTCACAGCAAAGTTAAAACCACCCGCAAGATTTGTGTTGGGTTCCGGGGGATCCCAATCCCAATGCAGTCCTGTAAGACAGGCAGTGGCTGACCCAAGACCCAGTTTACTGGTGGAAGCAGGCAGGCGGTGGGAAAAGGCTGATGAATAGCAAAGACAAGATCAGCTGGCGTTATTACATTCATCCATGACATATTAGGTCTAACATCAGCTGTGATGAGGTCCGTGTCTGCTGTGCTGATTTGAGGAGAGAAAGAAGAAATGTACAGAGAGAGAGAGAGAGAGAGAGAGAGATAAGTAGGAAAAAATACAAAAGAAAAGAGAAAATTGCAGTCATGAAAGACAGTGACAGAGGAGAAAAAGACAGAGAGAGAGAGAGAGACAAGTGTGATCCCAATTAATGTTAAAATACACATCTGTGCACATTTGTGCATAATTATTGGACATTGTATTCAGGCTTGTTTCATGTAAACAGATGACATCATCCTCTCAATTGTCTTTCTCATAGGCTTAAGGTGTAGCTTTATTGTTATTTCTCTGAATTTTTTGTTTTTGCAGAATTTGTATTTTTGCATGCAGTAATAATGGCCACACTAATTAAAAGACTTTTCTTTTCATATGTGGTGCATTCACACACACAATGGACTCATATGTACACAAATGGCCGCGCGCGCACACACACACACAGTAATGCACAAACACACAAATATATAGTCAAACATGCACACGCCTACACAAGCAGATAGATACAGTACACGCAATACACAGCAATGGCCACAGTCTCAGTCTCTCTCTCTCTCTCTCTCTCTCTCTCTTTCACTCATTCACTCATACACACACACACACACACGCACACGCACACACATGTACGCCACACAATGCTTGCAGGTATATCAAGCTGCAGGCCATTAGCTGAAGACAGTGCCCTACGGCCATGCTATGCTGAACCGTGCCGGCGTTCCTCTGCAACGCCGGGTTCAGGTAATGTGACCTGGATATAAAGCAGTTTGTCCCCATACACACGCGTTGTAGTTTACCGTGTGTAGCATACTGTAGGCTCCACGATGCTCAGAGGAATCAACAAAACCATAAAAGCAATTTGCAAGATTTGTTTGGAAACACATTAATACAACTGTGTACAGTATATTGAAATGTGTAAGAGTAATGGTTATTTTTCCTGATTTTGAAACATATGCTTGGCAATATGTTTATTAATTCATATTTGGCTGGGTAGTTAATTTCACCTTTTTCTGTGGTGTGAAAAACAATACGTATTTCTGCTTTACACAATATTTAAACTATGACCTGTCTGGGTTTTATTAGGGTCAATGAGCTGCTTTGTTTAACAGCATATTCGCTGAGGTGTCTTAATAATATCTTGTGTAAAAGTTAATTTACTGGCTCGACATAGAACACAAACATAAAACAGCCCTCTCTGTGTCCTGTATATAACCCTGAGTTTTTCTTTCTTTGCTAAAAGCCTTAATGTGATCATTTAATCTGGATAAATGTGTTGATGAATTATCTGGGGAGAAGATATCGCAACATGCCTCTTAGAAGGGAAAAATTATCCAAATGTACAATTCCATCATCGGTGCGCCAGGGAGAGTGTAAAGATGGCCTCAGGGTATTATTTCCTCTCAATGAAAATCTACAATGAAACAAACACTGTCTTAGTTTGTGTTGTTTGGAGAAAAGGCTGGAAAATATAATAAATCTAAAATAATCATAGACTAGATACTCTAAATGTGCAATAAATAGGGATTTCCACATACATTTCAACGCCAAATAGCATTTAGAAAGTATATTTACTGAGATACTAGAGATACTGAACTTTTGTTGAACCCTTAACATGAAGGAGTCCCACTGACATTCACCGTGAATTAATCCCTCGTTAACAGTCAACATTTAATAATAATAATAATAATAATAATAATACATTTATTGTGGATGCCTTTCAAAACACTCAAGGACATCTTACATTGTAAATACACACATATAAAGACAAAAATATTTGCAGGAGCATAAAACATTTGCAGGAGCACACAATTTTGAAATATAGGAAACAAATAAAATAAAAATAAATGTAGAAAACAAACAAATGTGAAATAATGAGCTTGTTGGTTTGGGGAGGGCAGGGAGATACAGTAGAGGTGAGTGGAGACTTACTAGCCTAACAAAAGTAACCTAAATAATAAGATCAATTCAGTTCAACACGTCAGATGGTTTGGGAGGCATGTACTGTAGGCCTATTGTCAAAAGTTGCAACAGTCAGACTCAGTGTAGAGGTTGATACAGTCGTTGGATATTGGACTTGAAATCATTAAAGGTAAAGGTGCTATTATAGCCTACACGATGCCAGACTAGGGCCGCGAGGGGTAACGCGTCGATCCGTCCAAAAAGAGCAATAGAACACTTGTCACGGTGTGCCATGCCTCTGCCAGATCCAGAGATATACGGGATGTGGTAGGTATGGTAGACACAGTGGAGGGACATGACTAGGGATGGAACGATCCAGTTTTTTTCAGTCCCGATACCGATACAGATACCGGCACTTTGGGTTTTTATAAACCTGCTGCTGATAGTGTGGCCTGGGTAGGTTAGACATGGCTGATGCTTGACAGTAGACCTACACATGTAAATTAATTGAATTGGATCAGCCCCATGGATCGGTTACTACCGTCCAATTGTCACCGATCCAGCTATTTAAGTCAATATCGGACCGATTTCCGATCTCAGTATCGTATCGGTGCCATCCCTAGACACGCCATCCCCGGATCATCGCATGTAGACCAGACTAAACTAAACAAGCAAATATAACTTCATGAGACAACAGAAACAAAAAAATCACTAGGCTTTCAATCAGGCTTTCCAGACTCACAGCGAAATTAAACTGAACTCGCGAGACCATCCTGATCTCGCGAGGCTAGAAAACAATGTCTGTAACCAAAGAAACCATCTTCCCAATACACATATAGCACATATCCCGATACATTACATCATTTCCTGTTTCCCTGCCAACACTGCCCTCGCTAGGTTGGCATTGCCATCCCTTACCCAGCAGAAAACAATGTCTGTAACCACAGCAACCATCTTCCCTACACGTACATATACCGATACATCACTTCCTGTTTTTCTCCCAATGTTGCCACAGCAGCGGCGTCGATGACATAGCGATAGCAGCGTTTCCGCGGCGACGGCACTTACCCAGCAGCGTGAGCGCACATCCCAGTATGGCCAGCAGAGCGCCGGTGCTCAGGCCCGAGGCCGTGTAGGCCACCGCCCCGCAGTGCGTTGCAGCGCCGCCGGCGTCGCAGGAGCACACGCGCACCGCCAGCGTGTTGGTGCTGCTGAGGGCCGGGCTGCCGCCATCCACGATCAGCACCGGCAGCTGGTAGGACGGCTGCTCCCGCCGTCGGAAGCCCCCCCGCCGCGTCAGCACGGACGCCGTGTTGTCTGGAACGCACACAGATGACAGGCAGGGTAGTCTAGTGGTTAGGGTGATTGACTCCCACCTGGGTGGACCTGAGGTTCGACCTCCTACAAGATAAGATGTCTAACCCTAATAATGACCTACAGTAATTGTGCACACCTGTTTCCCATGGTGATGAGCGTTAGCTGAGCTTTTGAACTGGTGCAAGCGGGCAGACATTGCTTGGATATGAATGCATGTAGCATGTAGCTCTCGCCATGCAGATATCAGGGGAATTTGCAGTATTAGCAAACGCTGTGAGATCAACAGATGGTGCGATTAGCACCACTCGCTGAAAATCACACGTCGTATTTTGTCTCCGATCTTGACCACCTGTTGACTATTAACAGCTCTGGGTTAATGCTAACCTTTCATACTAAATGAGGGGGAGATTTATGAAAAATGTATGCAAAGATCATTGCGTGATCTAAATCAGATCTAATTCATCTGAGTTAGAAGTCAAATTTGAATCAGGGTTTGAGCATATCAAGTGAAAATAATATCACCAACGATATCCCCGCCTTTTCTTGAACAACCTATCCATTCTGAATGTCATCCCAGTACATAGTCAGAGTAAAGCTGTCACAGACATGCTTGTTTTCCAACTGGGATCGATCTAAATCTGGGGAAAATCTTACATCTCTAAGTATAGACAACGTGTAGCCCGGCCTCTTTCTGTGCCGGATAAGTGTTGCACAAACTCTGTACTGATATTGCTCAATTTTAAAATGACAGCCTTAGCTGAGCTCCAACATGGGGGGCAAACAGAGAAATATACCTTGTACGGAAAAAACTGAACCAGGTGGAGCATTGGCAGGTATTGATTGAGGCCTTACTTTGCTTTTTTAGTCACATTTTACCATGCATGCAGAACATTTCATTGTAGTATATCATTGTCTAAAAGCTATTTCTCTGCAAATGCACAAACTCTAAGGAAAATCTAAAGGCCAGTCAGACAAAATACACTTTGCTAACATACTCTACACAGTGTCAGTAAAATAAATAAATCAAGACAAAGATCTGGAGCATTTCTGATTGATGAATTAGATGAGAATTCTAGGATTCTGTAGGTAATGCTTATAATTGTCATCACCTACTGTATGAGCTAACCTAGGCCTGTTAGCTTAGCTGAAGCAAAACTAGTTTTGAACCATAACCGTAACTATATTTTCATATACACTATTAAGACATGCTGCGTTACACTATCCCGCAAGAACTGTGTTCATTACGCTGTTAGTTTGAGTCTGAATTAATCAATAAGGCAATGAAATAATTAATAAATGTTTTCATTAATTGATCAACCAAACTAATGTCTGAACAATATCATTAATCTATGGCTTTATTAATTAACAAAGCAGGATTCCTAAAACATGGGGAGAGGGGGTGAAGCAAGCACAACTTGCTAATGCAGAGGCAAGCCTACATGGACTGCATTTACATTTACACAGCGTTTTTCTAACCTTCCGGCACCTCATATTGCAGGCCTTTAACAGGCCTCCCTCACATTCACCCATTCACATACTGTACACACATTTACACGTGTAAGCCATGCAAGGTGCCGCATGTCCACAGGGGGCAGTATAGGGTTAGGTTGACCTTGACATTCGGAGAGGAGTTAACGGGGTTCGGACCAGGATTGGGCACCCCTAGCTTGCAGTATATATGCATATGCTAACACAGGAACTCACCCTTGTTGTCGCGCAGGGTGAAGTTGAGGTTTCCAGCTGCCGATGCCGCCAGGGCAAAGTAGAAGCGGTGACCGCTCGGTGGTTCATCCTTGTCCACGGCACTGATGGTCTGGATCACCTGCAGGTAGAGAGCCGACAGGGTATCTATCGGTCTGTCTGTGCTGAAAAAATTAATCCGATATGTCTGTAAATATGAACACAAACAAAGTGGTGCAGACCGCACACAACAACAACCTAGCCTTCACAATAGAGCACAACAGTGACCGGCCACTTTTTTTTAGCAACTTACACTTGGTTGAGGTTTGTGGGTACTGTAGTAGTTTTCCGTGACATCGAGAATAAATAATGTTTACCTTTAAACAAGGTTGATATCATGGACTTGTTCTACAGGAGCATCGCTTCGCAATCTTGTAGCAAACTCTTTACATAAGAGTTTTCCGAAAAGTCAATGGAGAAAATTTATAGGAAATGTACTTCCGGCACTACACTGTTTCGCACTATGCTTTTCCAATGTGCGGGGCGGAACAGCCTATGGTATTGAAGGGAGAGGCGTCTGAAGTTTCTAACCAAAACAACCTTTTCATATGGCGCTGGTTTCAAGTAAGTGCTGTTTTTCAGCATATGAGATGAATGAATGATTCTTAGTGTGAATGTGGATGTAATGATTTGTAGCATACTGTATATCTAGTTGGACACTACCAGCAAAAGCACTAACAAATTAAGCAGATTCTGATCACGGGAAACATTTGTTTCATAATGTCGGCTATAGATTTGCATCATGTATTGCTTCAGGTGGGTTTATATTTGGAACAAAGGCACATTTTAGGGAGAAGATTTTGTTTCACAAATCTGTTACTTAAGGGGGTGTGGGGAAGAGATTTCCTCTGCAGGGCAAATCCCTGTATAAGTGCATACTGTATGCTATTGTAGCGTCAAGGACACATCTCATAAAAATACTCAAACAATGAGACAGAATACAATCTTAAATACGCCAATATCTGCTTGCTGCAATGCTCACAATGTCAAAAACACATCCATATCAAATCATAATATCATACCATCATACAGTATGTAGTACATAGGTGTACTACATATTATGGTATGACATTACATAGGATACGGGACTACTACCTCATTATTCACAGTATAAAAATGAGTTATGATAGAAACTGCTTGTGGCTTGCTGTAGGCTACGCACGACGAGCTCTCACATTTCCACCAGTTAAACACGTGAATGCTATTTGCTAATCATGCTTTATTTTGCTTTGAAAAAAAAATAAAATAAAACAATTTCCAGCTGATGGATATGTCAACAACTCTTGAAAACCCACAACCACATGAACCAGTTTATTAATTTCCACCGGCAGACACTAAACACCAACTCACTTAATAGTGAGTTGGTGTTTCGCATGTGAACATTCAACTACTATATTTATAGTGTGGAAGACAATTAGCAGCGATTCCTGCGTTGTCTACACATTTGTACACGGCTAAGCCACAGAAGAAAAAAGAACAATGCCGCTCGCTGTATCTTAGGGCACACTACACAGAGACATAATCACAGCAACTAGCCATATGGGCTGGAAATTATAGCCACAGAGAGGGCCATTAAAGTGAGTGTTACTGCTGAGATTTTCCTACAAATTTAGATCAAGCATTGTGAATCCTTCATAAGATAGCTGAGGGAAATTGTATTTTTTTTTACTAAAACGAACTTGCGATACCTCAGACTTATGGATGGGACCCAGGAGATCCTTTAAAACGCTTCACACTAAATTATCACATATCCGCACCGGCGCTGCATCTGGGATTGAGGCAAAAACAAAGCACCCCATCACCCATCGGTGCTGAGACATGGATTATCAGCTGTCAACGGTGATTAAATTCGGCTGGTACAAGCTGTCAGGTATTAGGAGTTTGTGTAGGTGGCAAACGATACCTTGCCAATTATTAAAACTGGCAGATAGTGTGAATTTTCATGAATATTTGAGAGAGTTTCTAAACAACACGGAGCACTTCATCAGCAAAACCAATCACTAAGAATCTGATTTTAGTATTCTGCATCACGAACGTGGAAATTACACTATAGGAACGGTAATCATAAAATGCAAAGGTCGCTGGTCTCAGCTGTCAAAGACCAGACAGAAGCAATAGATAAGTGACAAGTACAACAGCCACTGAGCACCTCAACATAGATGCATGCACTGCAGCTTACCAGGGGAATAAGAGCTAGTCCTGCCCTGTGTGACTTACGCGCTATCATGTAAATGTCCCATCTGATAAGGCAGTTCTCAGTCTCTGCAACACCGGAGATGAATCCTACAATATTTTAACTGTTTGGTGTCCTTTCATATTTTTCAGACGGATTGGGAGCTTATCTAAAGGAAGGCTTCCATCCTGGCTGCTGTGAGAAGAGGCCAGTAAATCACCCTTAAATCAAACAGTATGTAATGTATATTGCCTTTCATTAGTGTGGCTCTGATGCACGCCATTCCAGAGAACCTTCAATGAGGAATTCTTTAATGGGTGAGATGCAGACGAGGAAGACAGACGTCGATGTAGACATAAATTCCTGCTGAAAGACATTAATGGCGGCAATGGAACGTTGCCTGTCGCAAGCAAGACTGAGGACTCCTGTAAATCAACGGATTAAAGGCTCTGGTACTTTATACAGGCCCACAGAACATGTGGGATATAAATATATAAATAATTAGGGAAGGACAAACGTGTCTTTTCCTGGTGGTTAGAGGAGCAGTGAGCAGTGTGCATACAAACACACACATGCACACACACGTGCACGTGCACACACACACACACACACAACAAAATGTAGTTTGCCATAAATCTATCAAAATTCCACAAATTATATATATTTTTATACTTAAAAAAATACGGTGTATGGTAAGGAAAGTTAAATACAGAGCACATAAAAACAAATGACAGTAATGTGCATTGTTGCGTAGGGTCACCTTCTTTATGAATCTGATACAGTTTACATGTTTATAATGTATGTGGTGTCCGACATCAGCAGCCTCTACTGAACTGAGAACAGGTCTAATCAAGCAGTTAGCATATTACAGTCTGTTTACATTGGGCAGTGATTCAGGCAGCTTGTCCTTGTTGAGAAACTAAAGCACTTCTTTCTAAAAACATCAAAAACGAGAATTTATCGCATGCCATATCTTTCTAATATAACTAAGAATTTATGATTAGATATAAAGCATGGTTAATGGCCATCTCTTCGCTAGCTGATATGACATAATGTGGTCCATTAGCAGGTCATCCACATTGACAGGTGTCAAGGAAATATCTATTCCTTACCCAATAACCTGTGCAATGGCCATTCCCCGCCTTCCCCACCTACCGCCTCACGGTTGGCACTGATTTAATCGTAGCGTCACTTAACTTTGCGACGGACGCTATCAGAAGTTCAGAACTTCAGAAAGTAGTGGTGATGTCATGAATCGGAAGGTATAAAGTTCCTAATTCACGCCGAGCAAGGCCCCGTCAGCGGATAGAATGATAACACGCAGCGTCTTGCACTTGAACCATCACCAGGAGTATAAATAACTGTTGTGCCAAGTGCGTGACACGTCATGTTACTATGGCGATATGACAGCTGTCACCAGGGGATGTGGAACGACCTGCGGTTTTCACACCTGTGCCTCCGTGGGGTTTTTGCTCTTGCTTCCAATGACACCCAGCACCCCAAACAACACCAATCCCAGCAATGCCCACACCTAAAGTACCGAAGCCACCGCAGCAACGCACATGAACGCACCCAATAATCGATATAGACACACAACCGATAAGCAACATCGTTTTACTTCGCTGAATGTCTAAAGTTACACCTGTTGGCGTGAAAGCCCAGTGATGTTTGAGCAAGTGGATTAATTTGTGTTGATGAATGCTGTATCTTTATATAGCAGACGTTACCACCTGTCACTTGTACCTTGACACACAGTGTGTGTTTTCACATCGATGCAACACCTACGAGCTGAAAATTGGGCTGAGAGCTGGAGAGAACGTTTTTGCTTTTATTAGTTGTTGTTGCTGTTAATTAATAATCACGTGTAGCTAATTAACCCAGAAGCACTATCATTTAAGGAGTCAAAACAAAGACAACAACAAACCAACCAGCCAACTGTGATTTAACTTGAACACAGAGAATGCTAACAGTGGCAACAGACACATGCAGGCCTATATACCATCTGTGTGGGCTATGAACAGGGGTGGGGTGGCAGCTTGGGACTGGTGAAATGCCCATGTAAGACCACTCATGTATGTAATGGCTCCTGCGACGAGACTATCCGGCTTGACCCCCTGCCACCCCATCATAACATCAATTAATATTACGGCAGGACACAGAAGCACAGATGATCCGTAACCAGTGGTGTCTCCGGAGAGGCAGCAGAGAGACGCGGCAACAAGACGCTCCTAATTACACCCCCCACCCCCTTCCCCCATTATTCTACAGTACGCTTCATGGCCATGGAGTCATCTCTAGCCCAAACACCCCCCCCCCACTCTCCCCTTCCCCGGCTGACAAATGTTTTCATTTCATCTTCGCACGCAACGAAGCCCGTCGCTTTTACTGTAACCATGCCCACCGGGGGGAGTATATATGCCGGTGTTGTCCGCCGGCCCTCCAGGGGATAGACGCACGCGGGGACATTTTAATTAGCAGTGGAGACGTTGAGATGCGAAGCTGACGGGTTACCCAGAACACCCAGTCGAGCCGCTCTAGCAAGACAGCTGACAGGCTAGCTGTCTGATTCCAATTTGACGCTTTAAAATTCAACCTTTCTCCTTTTTGTTTTATTTATTTCTTTCCTTCAGTGCTGCATATGTTTATGGGCGTAGATTTCATCAGACGTTTCATTTTGCCCGACTTCATTATTTAGTCTGGGATTTGACATGGCTATGGTTGTCTCCTGAGTGATGCCTAAACAGCACGCCATACACCTGAAATGAATCCTCAGACGCACAAAATTAAAATTTATGAAGCATGCAAATAAGGCGGGGGAAGAAGTGCCTGAAAGAACACAGTATGTACATTAAATGTACTGAATGTACTGTATAAAGCAAACCTCTTTTTATAAATGAAATAAGATTTATGCAACACATTTTAGCCTCTCCGGGAACCATCACCTTATCGTGGTGGAGAGGTTTGGGTGCCCCTATGAACCTGAGGGCTGTGTTGTC
>JAODUH010025443.1:0-24121 GCA_027564835.1 Typhlichthys subterraneus
TATATATATATATATATATATATATATGACAATTATGTAATAACTTCATCTGCAGTTTCACTCAAGACAAGAATGGTGGTTCTAGAGTCCTTTGCTAGCCTGCAGGTAAGGACACCAGAAGCCAGAGGTCTCATTTAGATAACCACGTCCACATTTGTTTATATCATGTTTGTCCCAGCCTGTCTCTGTTTGGGTCATAGACAGCAAGGACTTGCGTGACAGGGTCACTAACTACGTACCCCTCTCAACATGAATCTTGCTTCTGTGACACAAGGACTGTGACTCAAGTGTCTATACTCTGGTGTCACCAGGGCCATACTGCAGTATGGGTCCCAGGCCTCCAGACGTGTGCACGGCCTTCTGGTATTTAGCAATGTCACTTCGTCATGACAACAGTGACCCAGCTGTTATCGAGTAGTAGGATCTATTAAAGGGGCCAAATGTCTGCATAGTCTTTCCTGACTGCAGAAGAATGAAGCTGCACTGTCTGTATAGAACATGTCAGACATAATGTCTCCAATTCGTCCATTAGTGGACACAACTGTCAACATCTACAACAATAACATAGGCACAGAGTTACCTCCTTGTGTATACCGGATGGGGAGTTCTGAGAGGGTCAAGCTTTCTCTTTCGTTTGGAAACCACAGACACGCATGATCACCAGCCAATCACTGTCCCGCTAACATGGTATTCACCAGACAAATTCGCAAATTTGTCTTAATTTTCTCTCATTCATTCTTGATTTCCAATTGTGGTTATCACGGGCGCAGACCCAAATCATAAAGTCATCGTAACAAACCCACACTCTGTAAGATACACAGTGATTAGCCCGCACAATTCCAGACCGGGTGTACAATAAATCTGTCTGAATGTATACGTCTAGCAAGACAAATGAAGCTGAGAGGGGGACAAACATTGACATTAACGTTACATTTTTATTTTGATGAGGTATGAGCATACAAAGAGTACCGCTGAAAACCAGCCAGGTCCTGGGGTGATTTTTAACGGATATGACACGTTCTGTTTTCAGCCCATGCAATGAAGATTTTTATTAAAACGGGAATTTTGTCAGTATTAACATCAGCATTGATGTGTCTCATCACAGATCCTATTCCTTTGTTTACAGGTAAAATAAACATTTTAGGGTGCAATTACACTTTAAACATTTGGTGACGGTGACAGTTACTGGGACCGACTCCACAAAAGATGCCAGCACGAACGTATCCTTTTGTTTTGATTATAACGCCTTGACATATCTACAGTTACCACTGTAAGGCATATCCTTTGCACATACAATCTGTGGAAACAAAGATGGCCACAAGTAGTCAAAAACTGCTAATGTGAACATGTATAACCAAAACATAATGCATTTAATTATATACATGAATAGGTTTATATAATATATGAACATAGCAAACCATATTTTCTCCCTCTATGACAATAATGCAAAAGGACACACACACACACACACACACACAAACAACAAATACACTCCTTGGTTTCTCTATTTAACTGCCAAAAGGCTGACAAAGACGAGATATGCCAGGACAATAATATATTTGCCAAGTATTTGTAATTCAGCGTTGCTCCAGGTCAGACCAAGCCAGATGCTCATGAATACACTTGCAATTGCAGAGACATTAGAAGTTATCTGTGTTGAAGTTCTGAAAAAGTCAAGGTCACTTCCTGTTTATTGGGCTCCTCCACGTAGCTGTCCAATAACAGACGACCTTGCTAAACCCCCCAGCATAGAGACTCTCGCCCACATTCTTACCTGTAGAGAAGTGACATTCATTGTATTTTAGGTACCTCATTACATTTGAGATTGCTGCAGGTGAAAGCAAAAACAGTTGTTTTTTTTGTCCGCTAATGAAGGTAATAATAAAACAAGAATATGATATATGACACAATAAGTATCATACCATACCAGCAGATATACAGGGTAATGCTTGTTTACATAGCAGTGTGCTATTAAAACATGTCTGCCTCAGGTACTGTACTCTACTGCTCATTAAAACACTTTTAATTGTATGTTTTGTTGAAAAGGGTGAAATATTTAATAATTTTCCAAATACAGTAAAGAAAAGTCAAGGCGCTCTCATTAGCATTTGTTATCATCACTGACCATTTGTAGATTATTCCGGATACTGTGTCATAAGTAAATTCAAAGTGAGTTTGGGTCAGTAAATAAGCAGAGCCCATCATGTAAGATGTCCTTGAGTGTGATTCTTTTAAAAGGCGACAGAAAAAGAAATGTATAAAATAAATAAATATATTATTATTATTATTATTATCTCATCTCATTTACCAGCCATGTTACATGTTTACGGTTAGACATGGTACTAGTTTATTAGCTAAGCATGAGAAACCTTTGAGTAACAAAATAAACAAAACATATATTGTATATGTATATAAAACAGAATTCTCTGCTTCCCTCACTTAGCCTCATTACATGGTATTTCAATTTAAGAACGAGATTGCTTTATATTACATAAATAGACTCTCTTCTCTATTATATTCTCTATTATATTAGAGTTTCATTTGTTTAATCTTAATTAGTCTGTGTCTTGTTTCATCCACCTCTCCTGTCTTCAGCAGAGTAAACCTCAGCTTCAGAGAGATGGAAGACATCTAAAAATAACAACTTGTGATCATTAAAAAGAAATCGTGCGGGAACAGCTGCTTACAGCAAAACAAACACATTAACACCACTGCATCTCATTCTGCAATCACAGTCCCAAATCACGCAGCTGCCCAGCAGCACGGCTAATCACATACATGTATGTATGTTCTTTCTCATGTTCCTCGCATCTTTCTATCCACTGTGCATCTTTCCCTGGATGAATTCACGCCTAAACATTCCCGCCCCCATCTGTATGACTAAGCATACACAACAACACATACACTGGGGAATGGGTATATGGACTTGATTTAGTCCCGTATAGCATTTGAATAAAGTGTATGTTCAGTATGTAATAGAATGCTGTATATATATTTATTAGGACTTGGCGTGTGCACTGCTCTCTACAGGCATCAGCACAGGGAAGCTCAAAATACCTCATCCTATGACATATGGATTGGCTGCACTGGAATTGTTCCACACCCGAGATCTCTTCAAAAGTCCTAATATACTGACCAAGTTTAAATTTTTCCTACTGGAAACGTACAATTGCTTTTCTGATTGAATAACTGCTAAATAAGCCAATTATACTAGTTTCTCTGAAGGACACAAAACAAAAAGGCAATTTCTACTGGGGAATATTGTTTTTAGAGGAAATGCAGCCAAACAGCGGACTGAGAGGACGACAGATAAGGCAGAGGGCTGTCTCTTCCCAAGGATCATGCTTAATTACATATGAAGCTGCCATTTAGAGCCCATTGTCCTCGCTGCATGTTGGCAGACTACAGCGCAATGTGTCCCTTCATCCTTCCTTTCTCCCTGTCGTGATTTGTCTCCTTCTTTCTTTGCCTCCATCTTTGAGAGCTGCACAGCAGAACCATCCTGACCCTGTATAATTTCCGCAGTAATCAGCCTGTACGCTCACTTTGTGGCAGAACAGCTTTAATCAAACGTCTCGCAGCCTCCGTCCGGCCAGAAATGTGTTATTCCGGCAGAAACACAAAACAACGTGCAATTATACTCCCAGCGGACCCGCTCCTCCATCCCTCCCCTCCACAACAGCTGCAGAGAGGATGTCGCCATTACGAGCACCCCCTCCTCTTTCTTTGTCTCTCCTCTCTCTCTTCTTCTCTGTGTGCTCAGTAATAAGAACAGTCAGTCATAAGGACAGTGGAAATAAAGAGGGGGTTATGTAAGTGCCCTGTGGAACAGTCGACTACCCTTCCCCCCACCACCCAAAGGAAACATCACCTGATGATTGTTATGAATAATGAGGTTTCTCCCTAGCATAATTGCACCTGTCATTTGTAAAAAGGTCAAAATTGCAGCTTTATTGCCCAAATATAACGTACGAAGGTTCCTTTTTTCCTAATTAAATGTCAAATGGAGGGGGAAAAAAAGCTGTGTTTATTTTTTAGACGATAGAGCTCCACAAATTACATGTTTTTTTTTCCTCATCAAACAAGTCATTTTTGTTTTGTACGGTGAATTATTCAGCATGTGCCTGAATCTTCCTCTGTGTGTGTGTGTGTGTGTGTGACAACCAATTTTCTTAACAAGTACATATGGGAAGCTTTGGAACATGTCCCAATTGGCTTGGCATAAAGTAGTAAAGTTAAGTAGAGATGAGTGCCAAACCAAAACAACCACAATGTTCCTGTAACCCGGATTTCCACCATAAGGGATATTATTGACACAAATCAAAGTGTGTTTAGTTAAGACAACATATACTTTAACACATTTATAAGCCAACCTCATACTTCATATTCAGTTTTATTGTTGCTATATTTATTTATCTATGTATTTATTTATTATCAATGTAATTATTATGGAAATTGCTATTGTTATTACTATTGGTGGCATATAGTTTTGGATTAGGCTAAATCACACAGTTATCTTAAAAATACACTCATTGGTTTGTCACTGGAACTCCCCTTACTATTTGTTACAGACATGCCCCTCCCAGAACTGCATCTGAGTGGGTCTGTCACCTTGCACTCTATTCCCCCCTACAGGCAGCTGCATACTACTACACCTGGCCAATAGTGTTAAAACAAGCAGCAAGCTGTAACATCTAACCTGACATGCCAGAGGAATTGTTGTCACAAGTCCATCTGGGGAGCTGTACATTGAAACGGTAGTACTTTCAAACAAGCACTTGGCAGTTGACCATCTGTTCGTTTTCGCTGTAGGCACCATGGTCGGCACACCTAAACCACGCCTGTATAACTATAAACACGACGCTGATTGGAAAGTTCAGTTGCTACTCGGACACATTCAAAACGATTCCGAGGCTTTCCAGACTGATTCTCAAGGCGAAAATAAGTAAGTAAAAACTGACTATGTGACTACTAGTGTTAGATATTGAATCTGTTATTGATCAAAACATATCTTAACTGACTACCATTTAACAATTTAACCCGGTTACGGTTCTTGATTACCTAACTTACAACTACCATTATGTAAGATAAGATCAATAACAGATCCAGGTCCAGGTCCAAAAAACAATTTCTCCCAGCGTCTGTTACTATTTTTAGAACTTTTTTTTTTCTCACCTGTTTTTAAGAAAATTCTTCACCATTATATTTTTGACAATGTAAAACTATTAATTTTCATCAAAAGTTTTTATTATTTTTTCCACCTGTTATTTTATTTTGTTTTTTACTTTGGAAAAAAAATCCCTTCATCACAATATTTAATTTCTTACTGTTTTTTTTTCACTTGTTATTTATTTGATTTTTTTTAACTTTGAAAAAAAAAATCCCTTAATCAAAATTTTTTTTATTATAGTTGATTTAAATTGTTCTCAATATCGCAATATCTCAATATTATTTTTTCTTATTGGTTTTTATATATATTTGAAAAAATCCCTTACTTTTTTTTTTCCCCAAGGGGCTCCATAGTACAGCACTGCACTTGCGATGCAATTTTGTATTTTTTTTATGGATACAGACAATGCTAACAGCCAATGAACATCACTTTCCTCACTTCCGAAGAGCGCTGTTGAGCTTACAGTGGTAGGCCATCAGACCAGGCGAAAATGCCCTTTGTGAATTGGGTCTGGTCAAGCTCCATTGGGAAGTGTTTGCATATGTTGCCTCCTACTGGGTAGGAATCTCTGGTTCATTTTGAAACTATATTGGGCAGTCTTAACCAATCGGTGATGCATCTGTGTATAGCCTGTCCTTCAGCTAATCACCTTTTCGAAAAATGGTCTTTAGTGTCATTGCACTTACCCACGCCCACCCATCGCCCACTGATCGCTCTGCAAAGCTAACACTATTAGGATTTCAAGACTATAATGAAAACTCGAAAAGCTGAGAGCAAGTTCGGCAGAACCGTGTTAGTGAGCTGTGACAGATGTGTGGTGTTATGGTACTATAGCACAATCTGGGAGTGCACCTTTAAGATGCGTCCAGGCTGCGTTACACATCACTAGATGTGTAATTTTAGCGCAGAGAAATGTCCATTCTTATGAATCGTATACTTGATGTGGTGTGACGTCCATACCATATTCAGACGTTTTCACGATGATATTTTCGACGGTATCGTGTGTAACAGACCATAAATTTATCACGGTGATTTGAGCTTGGTTCCTTGCTGGTTTTGCATTCAACAATAAGATCTTGCAGCTTGTGAACGCACCCCACAGTTAGCCAGCCAGCGCCGGTAGTTTTCAACCAGACTAGAGGAAGATGGGTGATGATTTGGGCGATGAGTGGTGGGACAATGCGGGGAGATCAGGTATCTGAACTATTCTTCTTAGAGATCTGATTTCAGAGTGTCGGGGTTAATCACCTGTGTTATCGGGACATAGTGAAGATGTTCTCGTGTCTTGCTAGTAATACCTAAATCGTAGGATATTAGCCTTAGCTAATGTTTACAGCTCAGCAAGTAATTCTCTCATTTGAATAACACCCTACGTTTAGACTGAGATCCTTACAAGTTTAATTGACAGAAGCTATTGTCCATGTTTACCTAATAAGCAGAGATATGCATTTTTACCGTTTTCAACAAATACGTTGTAAAACAAGAGTTCATATGCATACAGTTGTAAACACGTGGGGGACGGGTGGACGCGAAAGGAATTCTGGTACATGAAGTCTATTGTACCGGTATTTGCGCTTGACATCTTAGTTAGCAAAACGAGCGAGTTTATTATACTGCAATTACATAATATTAGAGAAATGTGCAAAGTTGGAATTGTGTTGTTGATGGTCTACGGAAATTGGTTGTAGTAAGAACTAATATATATATATATATTTACACGCACCGCTTAGGGACATGCGCAGTGGGTACCAATAGAGGGCAGTGTGCACCATTAGAGGCAATTGTTCTAATTTATAAGCCAACAAATTATTGACAAAAAAATGAAAAGTGGTGCATTCATTTTATTGCAGGAAAGAAAAGGATGATACAGTTCACTTTGCTTTCATAATTACCATAATAGGTAAAACATATTACAATGTCACATAAGTTTCATTTTCTAGGCTAAACTGTTGACATTGCAAGATTATAATGAACTGCATATTTAAGAGCAAACCTGCCAGACTCAAAAAGTCCATTTGATTTCACCTCTGCTCTGTGTTTAGCAGGTTGTATTTGTGGTCTTTGGTCTTTTGGGCATTCTTAAGCCGGTGTCTTTCCACATGTGCACGGTAGGCAGTTTCTCTGTACTCTGCCAATTATTCCCAGCTGTGTTGGTCCCTCTGTTACTGGTACATCCAGTGGGTTTGGGGATCCTTGTTAGGCCAGGCTTCTGGTGCACGTCCAGGCAGGGGAATATCATAGAAGGTACAGAGAAGAGAAAGTATTTTAAGCTTTGTTTGAATTGTACAGCACGCACCCCTCAAAACACCCCTGGAGATGTTGTATGAATACTGAATAGTGAAGCACAGGTTGTAGCCACGTCTTTACATGTAGAAGTGAACCCCCCTATATGTACGTCTTATGGGGAAGGAGGGATTATTGAATGTATTATTTCAACGCAGTGAAAATCTACATATTTAGCATGCCGTAAAAAGCCGCTATGACCTTAGCTAGCGTAATAAAAATGGCTTGTAACGGCAGGCCTTGATAGTGATGTAGCGTGTGGCTAATGGCTGTCAGGACCCCCTGAGGTCTTGCTATAATCAGCCCGACCTGTCGTCGTGTCTCCACCTCAGCAGCCGGTGATGTCAGAGCTGTAAGAAAAAAGAGGCTTGTCGGCAACTGTCATCTATATACTGCTCCCCCGGTGTCTCTCCGAAAACCCCCTCCATTTCTCTTGTCCTTTGTGTGTGTGCGCATGTGTGTGTGTGAGCAGTCCTTGTTTCCTTATAATTATTGTTCGTGGCATCACACAGAGTGTCAACATCGTGTTATAAGCTTGTCATAAGGATCATTTATGATATAGGAACATAGCTAAGATTGGTCGTTCACTCAGTGTTCAGTTGAGCCAAATCGGATTGACTGCTGTTGAGTCTTATTTCTTGTTTTGGCCTGTTCTGTTGGAAAGGTGTTATTTAAATTAGCCTAAAGCCTAATAAGGGCCCTTTACTGAGGAAAAGCTATGAAACTAAAATAATTACAGCACTCTGTTTCTCACAGTCCTACCTGTGTGTGCGCCCAGCTAGGAGCTTTTGATATGAGCGTATTTTTCCAGTGTATAATGGGATAAGAACTCAAACACATGCACTCTCTTTCACACACACACACACACTTTTGAGTTTTGGTGTGGTTAAGATGGATGGGCAGTGAGATCAGCCCGTGAATCCAAATGAGCTCACCAAACACATGTTGAAATTCATTCTATCTTCACTCTAAATAAAGTGCAGGATAAAACCCCACTTTGTGCTGAAAATAGTTTAGGAAGCATATAATGTCTATATGAATACTTGTTAACCGACAGCCTAATCGTGACAAAATGCAATTATACTCACCACACTTTCATGATGATCTCTACCAGATTTAGGTACCGTAGAAGTGTTAAAATGTACTAATACGCTGTGATCTTTGCCCATTTAAAGTCCTGTAAAATCCATTAAGTATGATTTTGGCCTTGTAACATATTGTCCCACATGTTTTGATGTTTTGGTTTTTTAATTATAGTCTCACCCGCAAAAACAAAAACCCCTTTATAAACCTATAGCAAAGTGGATAAATGAAAACAACTTAAATGAAATCATAATCACGTTTAATCAACAGACAGAAGTATTCAACAAAAGAGAAAGAAATGCAGGACATATAATTCACATTAAATGTTGTGTTAGCCTGTTTCCCACTCAAAAAACAACAAGCAAGGTGATTTGTTGTTGAGTAGAGTTTGCCACAACATGAATGCAGTGTTTGAAATGCCCAAAATATGTATTCTTTGGTCAAATAGTTTTGTGTGCGTGCGTGTGTGTGTGTGTGTGTAGTCATTAGTTGAACCACAGTAAGTTAGTTTTTAAATCACGATTACATGGGAATGGGTGGGTTACTTAATCATAGAGGCCACTTACTGATACATTTGAGTGGTGTGAGACTGGGGATGTTGCAGGGGTAATGGTGATGCTACTGGTAATCTTGCTACCACCTTTGATGTGGCAGCCATTGGTCAACACCTGAGTCCGTTGCTCCTGTCGAAGGGAGTAGTATGCTCCCCCTTGCTGTGGCGTGCTGTGGAGTATATCATTCATACCCTGGATATAGGGGCCACCCAGGTGGATGTGAATCTTGTTGTCCTCCGTCGTGACGACGCTGGGACCCGCGCTGGTGCTGTTGGACCTCTGGAGGTGCCAGCTGTTGTGCCACTCCGGGCTCGTCCGGAGGACGCCCTGGCCCAGAGCGTCTGTGAGTGGCTCCGGTGGGGAGGTGCTGACTGTGACAATCTGCACCGCCGAGTTGAGCTCGGGCGTGACGGCGCGTGGCGACCCGGGGCTCGACAGGCGGGACGCAAGTGGGGAGAGGGTGCGGCGGTCGCTCTTGGTCGTCACGACGGCCAGGGCGGAGTTCTGGATGATGGTTATTCTCTGTTTGGGCGGGGCTCCGCTAGTGGGGATCAGAGCCGTGCTGGTGTACGATGCGGCGGCGGTGCCGGCGCTGTCTACAGCAGGGCTGCTGATTTCAAGCGTGGCCGTGTTCAGCCCGTGGTCCGGGGTCACTTTGATGTGCAGGGGCTGCCCCGGCGCGTGCGTTAGCACCACGTCTCCTTTCCTCACTGTGTTCTGCATTCCCCCCCCCGCTGGCCGGTGCACGTCCACGCCATTGGCGGAATGGCGGCTGCAGCGTCTTACGTCGTCGTCATCGGCATTGTTGTTGTTGTCGTTCGCGCGGTTCCGGCTGTTGACGTCGCAGGCCGGCGTCGACCTGTTTCTCGTTGCGGCACTCTGGTTGGAGTCTTCATCCTCGTCGCTGTCTGTCCCGGCTGTTCCATTGCGAGCGGAAGCAGCCAGGTCTCTGTAGCCAGGAGGGTGTGGGGCCGCGGCCGGCTCCGTCTGGACCGCCTTGGTGGACTGATGCAGGTCCGAGAAGCGCCGCCCGTTCACGCCCGGCCTCAGGCTCTTACTGATGCGCCTGTACCTCTCCAGCTCGCCTGTCAGGGCCTCCATCTCCCTGGCCAGCTCCCTGCTCCTAGTCTCCTGGTGGAGCAGCCTCTTCTGCAGGGAGGAATGGTCCGTTTGGACCTTGGAGATGGACTCCTCTGTACCCGTCAGCTTCTGGAGCTTCGCTCTCAGAGTGTCGAGCTCCCTGCCCAAGAGTCTGGACTTTACCTGCTCTTGCTGGAGCCGATGGAGGAGGAGGTGCTCCTTGTTGACCTCCTGCTTCTCCGCGAGCCGGTGCCTAGCCAACTCCCTCTTGGCCTCCTCCAGCTCATCTGCCAGGGCCTGGGACCTCTCCTGCTCCTCCCTGTACCTCCTTTCCAGGGACTCGAAGTCATCCTCTGCCTTTGCCAGGTCGCCCTCTGCCAACTCTTTCTCCGCCAGCCTCTGTCTCAGCGCTTCCAACTCCTCGCTCAGCTCCTTGACCTTGTTGGCGTCACCCGCGTGGGAGAAACGGCTGGCGTTGCTGACGCGCGTTCGCGTTTCCTTCGCATCTCCTTCTTTCCTGCTTTCGAGGAGCTGCAGCTTTTTCTTCATGGCTTGGGCCGTGTTCTGCAGATCCCTGGCCCTCCCCTCCTCTGTTCCTAGCCTGGTGCGGAGCTCAGCCTTCTCCTTTGCTATGCTCTCAACTCTTTCTTCTAAATCTGTCTTAGTCCTCAACGCCTGCTGCACCTCCTCTCTAATTTTGCCTGTCGTTGTGTCTAATGCGTTCGGCTCGTTTAGTTTGCCTCGCTCGCTGCCGAGTTTCTCCTGAGCTTGCCGGAGCCTCTCGGCCATGGTCTTTCTGTCCTCCACCAATGCTATCGTCAGCGCTCTGAGTTTGGTCAGGTCCTGCCTCAGTGCGGCCTCGCTCTTCCCGAGCTGTTGCTCGTTGGCGTCCAGCTCTCGGACCCTGGCCTTGAGAGCGTCCAGCTCTCCGGACAGCTGCTTGCTGACGCTCCTCTCTCTGTCCAAGTTGCCCTTTAGAGCGCCGCACTCCTGCCTGCTCCTGCCCAGAGCCTCCTCTAGCCTGTCCAGCTCGCTGATTCGCCGGGTGAGTTGGTCCACCTCGGCCCTCAGACTGCGGCTCTCGCTGGTCTCCCTGCCCAGCCTGCGGTCCAGGTCCCTGCATTGGTCGGCCACGCGGACCAGCTCCTCGTCCTTCCCCTCCATCTCAAGCACTCTCTTCCTCAGGAGCTCCACCTCCGACAGCAAGCTGGGGGCCCCCCCCGTGGAGGCCCTTCCGCGCCCCTCCAACCCGCTCTTCGCTGCGTCCCTGAGCTCCCGCAGTTCCTCCTCTGCCCTCCGCAGGGCGCTCTTTGTGCCCTCCAGCTCGTCCAGTTGATGGCAAAGGGCCGCCAGCCTCTGCCGCAGATGCTGGCTCTGAGCGTCCTCGTCGGCCATTTTGGCCGTCACGGCCTTCCCGTTCTCGTTGAGGCAGAGGCACGCCTGGGCACCAAGCTCCGCCCCTTCCCTCGCTCGCCGCCCGGTGTGCTGGTGGTTGTCTGCGGCGACGGCGAGTTGCTCGACGCGCAGGCTGTGCTCCTCCAGCTGCCCGGTCAGACGCCGCTGCTCGCTCACGACCAGCAGCGCGAACGCCTTGAGCTCGCTCAGCTCCTCCCGGAGCTCGGTCACCTCCCTCTGACGCTCCTCCTCCTTCCTCTGCTGGTGCTCTTTCTCCTCCACAGACTGCAGCTTCAGTCTGGGGGGATGGGGGGGGGCACATGGATACAAACAACGTTAATGTCGAGGAGAATGTGGTTCGCTTTACTGTCGAATTAATTTGATTCAGATCAGACATCGGTGCATCTTTAAACCATTTACGTTGCAGGCCGCAGCATTGCAGCACGAACGGTTTCCTAAACTTGTTTATGTCGAGAATAAAAGTTTCTTTCATGACGCCACGCCGCTGCTTTTAATGGTGCCCTTTCCCTGAAACCGGGGAAACAATAAGGCAGTGACGTCATCATTTCCTCCCCAGAGTGCCAGTCCGTGCCCACTCGCCTATCACGATCATCGCATGCCGCCTGTTTGTGCATACGTTTGTTTATGCCCGATCATGACACATTTCTCGCCTCGCAGGGACATGTACAATGCGTCCATAGTCTGCACACATTATGTAGGATGTTGTGGCTTACATGACAGATGGGCCCATGGCAGGAAGAGGTTCTTAATTAACAAGTTCCTCTGCCTCTGAGTTCCCTCCGGTCTTGCTCCCCATCACATACTTCTATGAACCCTCAATCCCGGCCCGTTAATCCCCCCCCCCCCCCCCCTTCCCCTCCAAAACCCAGTTTAGACGCTGGAATTCCCCCCTGTTCCTTAAGTAATTACAGACCGGGTACCATCGCCTAGTCTTGTCACTCCTCACCGTTTTCTCCAGATGCATTCCAGCGCGCGTATCGATTTAACACTTTAGTATTCACGTTTTATGGCACGGCTTCTTTTTGTTCGTTTCTTGTGTATTGGGTGCACTAAGCATTGCCAAAAAATAATGCAGAAAACTGCCATCGACTAAAAACCCCTGGGCCATGGGACTTTTTCAGGCTCTCAGTAATTGCAGAGAGGGCTTTAAAATATGGAATGATGTCAGTCAACTGCCTAATTGTAAGAGATCCACAACATCTGCCATTCTGTTTTCTCCTTAGGATTCAAGTTTAAATTTAATTTGGATCTTCCTAATGGTCCAATTTTCTTGGTCTACTGTTCACCAGTCGTTCCTGAAGATTTAACAAAACAATATTTCAAAATAATTGATCAGGCTACATTTAAATGATAATGGTGTTTGGATTTTGTGTAGTTTCATATTAACTTATGCTATACTATTGAAATTGCAGTATACTATTGAAATTGCAAAGGCTGAGGTTACCTTCTGAATGAAAGCGAAAACATGCAGAGTGCACCCATATTTACAGATACATTCACATACACATCAACATTTCATAAAGCATTCCTTTACTGTAGAAATAAAGGAAAATGTACTTCCCAGCCAACAATCAACATTGACAGTCCAGTTAGTTATTATGGATTTCAAGACCATCCGGTGAGTTTTTCCTCGTTCATTCAAATGGATTTGGTTTGCTTGTGTTGTTTTAAAGTAAATAAACATTTAGCTTATGATTTATTTACAGAAATACTAATACCAAAAATGTACAGTATTCACGTGATGAAGATGCAAACTGAATTAAAATTGTTAGTCTTTGATAATTACCTCTATTCCAAATATTACCGATATTCCAAATGACAATTAACTTATGATTTGAACTTTAAAAGCATAATTTGAGTCAATGTACGCCAGAAAACGTCCTGTGTACTAGACATGATTCTAGTGATCAGAGTTAAATATGTGCAGAGTTCTCAACAGATGGTTAAGCTGGTATGCTCGTCTTCATCATGAAGCAAAGATTTACAATGCCATATTTTCTTTCCTTTTCTGTTCACAAACCGTGTGTGTTTGTTCCTACCTGTGATTTTGGCCTCTGTCCTTTTAAAAAAAAAAAAATCCTCAAAAGAATGACTTCTATTATCTCCCTCTCTGCTGTCTCCCACCCCTATATCTCCCGGCGTTCCCAGCAATGTGGACATTCCACCCGGAAAACCAAACATTATGAGAAGTGCTCTGCACACTGAGCCCCACTGGCAGCCCACGGCGCCTATTACATCATCAACAAGCCCTTATATGGGTGTGTATAGTCTTCACTGCTGTGTGTGTGTGTGTGTGCGTGTGCGTGTGTGTGTGTGTTTTACTGGAGCGTGGCCCATTCTAGATGAGGTCATGGTGCAGCCATGCCAGAGAGGCTAATGGGTAGGACAGAGAGTTTGTGTGAGCGAGGGGAAGCTAAACCCTCAATCACAATTCAAAGTGCAGGGGCTAACGCATTGAGTTCGCAGGATTAGCCTGAGTAAACACCGTTCCTTATAGAGGCGGCCCTGTAGCTGCATGGCCTTGCGCGCCACATTCTAGAAACTCTAGCCGTACGCGTAAGCAAGCCCACCGCACCATGTCCTGTGTGTGTGTGTGTGTGTGTGTGTGTGTGTGTGCGTGCGTGCATGCAAGGGGCTCACAGGGAAAGACATGTTTTGCATTGTAGCTGCTGTGCTTAGGGCATGATAACCTGACTGCGAGATGACATAATTTCACCGGCCTACAATTACATCCATATGTCTCTTGTTCTCTCCTCTCTCTCTCTCTCTCTCTCTCTCCTGTCCCATCATTTCCCCCCTAGTTCCTCATCCTAGTGTACCTCCATGCATCAGGCCCTGGTTTCTATCTTTTCCTTCAAAGCTCTTATTTTTCCTATTCTTTGGTTCCAATGTATTCATATGATGGATTATTCTAATCAAACCTAGATGCTCACTGAAAATGGAGAGGGTGACTGTTGATTTGTTCATCCTTCTCACTTTTGTGTCTCGCTGGTCATGATAAGAATGAAAAGAAAAGATGATAAAATGAAAAAATATGGGCTGGATCATAACAAAAACCAATCCTGCTGCAGAACCTTGCAGACCTGGCTGTATCATACATTCCCTACTGAGAACAGTTGAGTGCAATATTAGCTAGCCATTCCTGGTTTAAGGTGGAAATGTACGACTCTGACACTTTTCTCTCTCTCTCTCTCTCTCTCTCTCTCTCTCTCTCTCTCTCTCTCTCTCTCTCTCTCTCTCTCTCTCTCGCTCTCTTCGAGCAAAGCCTAAAGTCCCCAATTACGGGTAAAATATTTCCCCTGTGACATTTCGTCATCAGGCAAATATTTGCAAAAGACGGATTGGAAACTAGTCTATTTATAGACTTGAGAGTTGGCAAGTGTGTTGTTCAGTCAGCACAGAGCTGACAAACTGACTAAGGTGGTAGTCACTCATGTCCCAGTTACCATAGATGATAGCCGCGGTGGCGTGCAATAGACGTGCATGGCATGTGCGAGAGAGAGAGAGAGAGAGAGAGAGATAAGGGGTTTAATCCTTAGCCATGGTATGTGTCAGAGAATTCCTCCTCATTCGGAGCATTTCCTAATGCAGACTAGGGAATCAAAATATTTACTCAGTGTTATCGCAGTATCATGTCGCACAATATCATATAGAAAATGTTGCATGAAGTGCAATATTCTGTTTATTTTGGGGAGAGATGCATCTGTTGGAGGTTTGGCTTAGTTGTGTTTGATTTAGACAGAAAAGTAGGATGTGTGTCTGAGGAAGCTAATGACATAATAGAGATCGAAGCGTAAACATCAGTGGCCAAAAAGAATGTCTCCTCGGTAGCTTGGAATTACTGTTGTTGTACGAGTCCATTATGACTGTCAGTTGAAAACTTGTTGTTTTGATATTTTATGAATATACTTTGATGCATTTTCCCATAACATTTGTGTTTTTACTTGGTGTCGATATTGCAATTTTCAATTAAAATATTCCAAAATCACATTTTGTCACTATCGTGCAACCCTAATGGAGACCTTCTCCCAAAACCAGGGTTCATGAGGTCTCGTTTCCCTTAAAGGACGGGCGGCCTGCTTGTCCACAATTACATGCATGATTGGAGCCCTCGAAGGCATTTCCAGGAAAGCCCTCAAACATGGCCGACACGTAATAGGCCCGTTATGTGAAAGGCTCTCTCTCATATGTTCTTAGATCTACCACAGTCTTGCAGAGGTATAATTTAAAAAGGCTAAATTATTCTTTATTTACTTATGTTTCCATCTAACCACTATCTGCGTCAAGTCCATCGGTTGGACTGTATTGGGTCATTGAAATGGCAAGGGAAAAATTGGCTTGCTAGAAGGGCTTTTCCCCCTTCCATTACCAACAGGTTTAACCCGACACTGAACTACGGCACCGGGCTAATGAAGCTGCCAGTTTTCAGGATCCAACAGCGGTTCTGCTCTGTCAAGCGATGCCTTGCCAGACTCCTCCGGTAATTTATGCACTTCTTCTTCTCCTGACACATAACTGGCAGAGCGGGCGGCTGGCGGGATGTGTTTCAGTGTGGGACGGACAGAACAGCTGTGGGTTTCCGCAGTGGCACGGCCAAGTCTACTTTGTCCTGTTCGTTTGGGCAGAGCCAGAGCCATGTAGACGAGAGTGTCGCGCCAACTCCGTTCACTCCAACGGGCCGGTTTTTCACAGCAATGGTGTCTCGTGGAACCTCGTTACAGCTCCCGAAAGGTAGCAGCGAATACAATAAGCACCCTACAAAATATATTATACGTAAACCGATGTGTTTATTTACTACTAATTACCAAAAATATACAGTTATGTATCTGTATTTGTCAGTTCAAGTTGCCCGCCAAGCACTTCCTGGAACTGTTTTGCCATGAACCATGAACCATTGATATTTTCGAACTTCCATTGACGCAACAGTCTCTTCTACATGGCTCTGGGCATAGCCTACAACACGCATCATCCAGTTAATGTAGACGAGAGCTCTCTCTCTCTCTCTAGGTCATTGTTTTGTGCTGCATGTATCCCCTCTTCTTCTCTGCTGGATGAACGCTCTAGCCTGCATTCCTCGTCCTGGCAAGTAGAGCCACGTAATGTGTGAGAAACACAAAGGCAGTTTAGAAGTGGTTTGCGGATGTATGTCACGGAGTTTGGGAAGTGCTAGTAATTCACAACTCGAGAGGACAGATGAGAGAATGTGGGTGCTTTTCCGTGTGGCAACCATGTGTTTGCATGTATGTGGTGGTTAATGCTGAGAAGCCGTCAGCCGAGTGACAGAGCGTGACGCACGCGCACGCACACACACACACACACACACACACACACAGGCTTCAAGCGTGTTCTGATAGCTGAGGCAGGATGGCTGCATTGTGATGCACTAACGTAATCGTCCTCTGACACGCAACTGGAATCATGCTCTATGGCACGTGGCCATCATGGTGTTCTACACACACCATGAATGGAATCCACTGTATAGTTAGGTTCACAGCTAAACCCCATCATCTGGCCTGCACACGACATCTCGATCTCGCAGCTTATGTTCTCTTTTTAATGCTTTCTTTTTTTTTCTTCCTTTTTTTGGGGTAAAATGAAAGGATGAAGAGCCCCTTTTTGGCCTGGCATGAGGGACTCACTGAAAGGATTGGGGGTGGGAGATGGGTAGAGATTGAAGGCCATTGCACGTGGAGCAGATCAGCTCAGGATCCGTTCCCATGTTAATCGATGAGTCCAGTTGCACACTGCAAGCAAGCTGGACGCTGCTCGCTGAGCCAGGGTCAGGGCCAGGGTCTGGGTCAGGACCTGGGCCAGGGTCAGGGCCAGGGTCTGGGTCAGGGTCAGGGTCAGTGCACGGGATAGCGTTTCTTCTTCTCTGCATCTGATCTCAACTACAAACGGTCACAGAAATCGTCCCGTCTGGGTAAATGCCATGTGTGTTTCATCACCTGCCGACTCAAATGCCGATGTGAACCCGTTGATAGGCATGCGACCGTAGAACAATGCACAGACATGGCTGCATGTGCTTCCCAGAGCCTAACCTGACATGATATCATCCCCACAGAGGATCCAGCGTTGGGAACCACAAATCCGTATGTATGTTAAGAACCTATGCTATAATGTGGGCGACACATGCGTCTAATGGGGTTGCTATGAGGAAGGCAGGCCAAGGGGATGAAAACCCCTCTTGTGTTCTTGCAGCCAGGAATGTATGAGCAACACAGCGTTCACAGCACACCACAGACATGATGTCTGCTCATGTATTAATCACCATTAGGCCAGGATTGAACCACAAAGACTTTGTGTGTTTGCATGTTACGAAGTTCCCACATTGTACTCGAGTGCTGAAGAGTCTTGTAAAACCAAATCCCTCCACTGCCGTGGCTATTTTCACTCTCTAATTGTGTGTGTGTGTGTTTGTGTGTGCCTGCGGCGGATCCTTACAGCGCTAGCCTTGGACCTTGGCACGTGGAGGCAGACAGCTAGTCTCCTCCCGCGGCACAGGGCCCAATGTGGGTCCACTCTACCCAGATTACAGAGTGGACTCTGCCGGCTCGCGGGGCTGAGACGACCGGAGGACCTCAAGCAAACGAGTGTGCCCTCATGGGCCTCAAATAGCAATGTGCAGGAACAACCGCCAGTGCTTTGGTGGGGGCCTCAGCCAGTTGGGGGGCATTGACATGAAATAGTTTGTGAAGCGCTGCGCTTGGCCGTGGTGGTGTCCCCCAACCCCAACAAACCACCAGTTCATTGTCATCTGCTGCGTCCACATGGAACACAGCAGAGTCCAAACACTTTCCGGACGGCACGGCAAAAAAGTCCAGCAGAATGGCAGTTGCTATGGTGATGTTGTATTGTTTGCAAAATAATTTCATAAAAAAAAAATGTATTTAGTGGCAAATGTTTTATGCAGTTATTTTAGTATTGTATGTGTCTGGTATTCTAGTGTTGTTGCACCTTCTATTCCACAAGCAACCCTGTAAATGCCATCGCGGAGGACAGCAAATAAATATTTTTAAATATTTTATTTTTACACTAGGGCTGGGCGATATACCTGTGTGTGTGTGTGTGTGTATATATACTGTATATATACCAGTTTACATTCCCTTGTAAACACTAGGGCAGCAGGCAGCAGGCAGCAGGCTGCAAGCTCCAGGCAGCAGGCAGCAGGCTGCAGGCAGCAGGCTGCAAGCTCCAGGCAGCAGGCAGCAGGCTGCAAGCTCCAGGCAGCAGGCTGCAGGCTGCAGGCAGGCCCTGGGGCAATGTAATGGCATGTGTCTGGCTAGAGATGGGCCACAAAGTACAGGCTTGAGGTCACAGGCACTCCGTTGGACAAACACAGTGGCCACAGTACCTCTGCTCCTTCGCTCAGCCGTGAAGAGCATTACAGGCCCGTGTTCATGAAAAATAATTTAAGACAACCCAGCGCGGAGCTCGGCTTTAGTTTGCTCCACTACACTAAAATACGTTAATCCTCTATTGCCTCTTTTTATGCTGCTCGTCTGTCTGCCACCGGGAGACTGGCTGAACGGCACTGAGTGATCCGCATAAACATTCCCCGTTCTTCTAACCCAGGTCGGTCGACTGGCAATGAGGTGTGAACCTGCAGATTAGCTCATTTATACCAAGTGGGAACCTCCGGCGCTGAGAAATGTATTCAATCTACAAATGTCAAAATCTGCAGTTCCTCGAATGGCCACTTGAAGCAGACTGCAAAATTCCCATAGACTCCCTTTTTAATATTTCCAACTTTACACCAAACATTAACATTTGAACATGTTTATAGACTGGTTCAAAATAGTCTTTTTATTTTATTTTTTATTACATTCTTTTTTTTGTGTGTCTCTATAGTTGCTGTAGTCTTGTTCATAGCCGCACGGGGTGAGTTTTAATATAGGAGTTAATTACAGGCAGTCAGGTATTGCAAATATGGTGATGGCCACAGCCAGCACAGCTCGATCTTCACTCTCCTCCTTGAGACATGCTATAGAGCCAGAGCGCATTTAAGTCCCGCCCACATCAGGAGGGGAAACATTTTATAGCTCTCAATTGACTTTGCATTGCGTTATGCTAAGCTAACGTAATTTCTGACTTTGGTTAGTTATCTGGTGGGTAGTGCATCCTGTCACTCAACAGCTTTTAGGAAGGTTTCAGTTTTTATTGTAGAAGTCAGAAAGCTTAGCTTAACGCAATGCAAAGTCAATGGAGAGCTATGAAATGTTTCTTCCCCGGTGGGCGTGGTTTTCAGAGTATGACGCATTGTGCTCTGTCTCTATGGGTGACGTCACGGAGGGTTTGTCCATATATATACATATACCACTGACTTCTCTCGGTCGAGCTCCAGCAGCTCTGTGAGTTCGTCGCTCCCCTGGACGAAGGCTCGGTGTCTCCTCTCCTGGTCCTCCAGCCTGCGGAGGGCGCTGCTGTGTGAGCGCTCCACCTCGGCCAGCTGCTCCAGCACACGCCCTGACGACCATCGCTGGGCCTCCGCCAGCCGATCCAGCTGGGAAACGGGAGGGAGGGCATAGTGAGGAGGTGACACACTGGGTGTGTAACGGTGGTGGTCGGCTGGCTAGCGCAGGGCAGCTCCAGATTCACGCCAACGGAAGTTTGAAATTATCAATTGATCAATCCCAAACACCACCCCATTCACCTGTTCAACCTAGTTACAGTAACTACAGTAAATTGGACAAAACAGCGTAGTAGGCTATAACAGGAACACAGACAGATTGGATTAAAAAAATGCTTTTATTGGAGGACAGATGAAAAGGGGTGGAGCTTGGGATTGGCTAATTGGCAATTGCAATTTATGGCAATTTGTAATTAATTAAGAAATTAATAAATTAATCAATTTACATTTTTAATGTTTTTTATGGTGCTTTTAGTATTCAAGGCTAACTTTCAGGAACTGTTACGAGGTTCTACAATCTGCCAAAAAGACAACTAAGTGAATGGAGGTAGTTTACGCAGCTCTCTCTCTTCTACATGGCTCTGGCGTACGGCAGTTATACCTCACTCTCCGACACAGCTAAGGAAGCTCTGGCGACATACACCAGAGCCTATTGTGTTTTATCGTACCTTGTAGAGCGTCTGCTCTCTACACGGGAGAGCCGGTTTCTCGTCCCGGGTAGGACGGACCCCAGTTACACCTGTTCATGTGTTATTATGGACGGAGTGACGCGGTCTGTAACAGCCATGTGACCAAAGACATTACAATACAAATAAAGATAGAGCAACGTAATGCATCTCTTATTGAGTGAAAGTGGAGCTTTTCCGGTCTCTTAAAGGTATAGTCAGCTATTGCAATCTAATTGTAAGATAATACACATTTAGTCAAATTCACCAAATATCTACTCACATTTCGCTAGCTTACCGTTCTCTGTGCGTGTTGGAAAAAAAGAATCTGATACTTCTAATACACAGCCCTGGCTCCGTAAATAGGAACATGGTCAAAGTGGCGAACCCTCCCCTCCCCCTTCCAAAATCCTCACGTGTATGTCACCATATGTTTGCGCCTCTAGCTTTTGTGCTGTTGCAATGTTACGGCGCATAGTCTTAGCCTATGGAACTATCCATATCCATCAACACTTTAGGACCCCATGTAAAAGGTAGTTGACTCTAAACCAACATATATGTCCTTCTCATTTATGTGTCGTTACCTCAGCCGTTGGTTTCTCATAGACGTCCTGCAGCTGGCCCTGATGGGCCTGCAGAGAGTCTCTCCAGAGGGCTTGGAAGACCTTCTCTGGGCCTCTGAAGCCATAGTGGGCCTCCAGCAGAGCCGAGTTGCTTCTCTTCGCCTTCAGAGCGTTGAACACCTCATCTCTGGCCTGCGGTGGGTGATGCAACAGGGCATGGGTTTAGATGGTTTGAGGATGGACTGGCTTAATGTGGCGTGTGGAGCCGTGTTGTCTTTCATGTCACTAATTTAATAATTTGTCTTAAGGAGGGTTAGGGGCAATACGGGGCAACTGACATGAATGAATTTGGTGATGGCTGTGATTAATTTCATTCACCTGTAGCTCTCCTTCCAACATACAGAGAAGGAATATGAAGTCATCTTGCGACAGGTCCCTCCCCATTCTTCTGCCTTTCCATTTCTCATTGGCCCTTTGCCTGTTGCCTTTTGGGGTCTCGGTGCCCTCTCTGTTCGGAGCGCCTTGGCCCTGGGAAGCCATTTTGCTGCTCGTTTAATGTGAGTGCATGTCTTTGAATGCACCTAGAAGCAGAGTGGGGGAAAAATACATTGTTTAGCAAGGTTAGCTCCGGTGTAGCCTGCTGCTCAGTGACGTGGAGTCCAAACTCCGGACAACCTCTTGTCATAACCGTTAAGCGTTGCTGAGAAAGGATAGGCCTTCGCCTGCCCATTAATGTTCTCTATTTATGCTTCGTTTATGTCATTGCATACTGTAGCCTTTTAGCACATTTTCCAAGATCAGTGTTAGCTTGGCGTATGAGAGCGCGGTGGGGTGCCAGCATGTGAGGGTGTTCATTATACTGACCATATTAGGTTTTATGAATGCAGATCAGGTTTTGGCCAAACGGTGCTTGCTAGCCAGAGTTCTTGAGTTTTATCATCCCATATTAATGGGGGGGGGGGGGGGGGAGTGCACCCAGGTTTATAGTGGAAAATTATGTAATCTCTTTGTTCTCTTACACTCTCTTCCTTCAGCCAGCACGCTCGCAGGTCAGTGGCTCACAGGAGAGCCGTGCGTTTTCTGTAGATGTGTAACCATACAAATGCATTCACACACACACACACACAGAATCCTTTTGGTTGTAATTGTAAAAACTACCATGCAAACCTCAAGTCTTTTCTGTTTCTGTTCCATGCTTGTCTAATGGTAAACGGGGGAGGAAAGGCTTTGACTCTCTCTCTCTCTCTCTCTCTCTCTCTGCGCCTTTAAGAGATGCTTGTTGTCATCAGGGCCCTGCAGCAACCTTGAGCCTCTCTAAACAAGATAAACACTGGTTCGTCAGGGACAAACACCGCTTAAGGACAGAACCGAGGCCCTTTCTTAAACGGGTGTTGCATCCGATGAAATCTTCCCGATATCGATTCCCCTTTGTGAGCCTAATCGCACGAGGATGCGTTCCCCCTCAATTCTCTCGCGCCCTATCTTCTGTGTCGGGCCTGGATCCCCCCCCCCCCCCTTCTCCACCACCAGATACCCCCATCCTCTCCCCACCACCCCCATCATCCCCGCTGTGCAAGGTTCTCCTCTCCGTATTGGCCGCAAAAGACAGACAGTCAGACCGAGTTTTCCAGGGGTCCCTTCGCTGGACGGATGCCCGCTAACACACACGGCCTGCTTTTGGCTCCAAGCAGTGGTTCCCTCGACGACACGCATCCTCGGGGAGTCGTAGATGCTTTTTATTATTTTCAATCTAGTCTCACATGTGTGTGTATGTGTCCACGCGTGATATACTATCCTAAAAAGTCAAGCCTCTGTTCTTCACTTTTATAGTACTTTCTAATATGTCATCATGTCTCTGGTTTTAGATTTAATTATTTTTTTTATGCGGTGAAGGTTGACATGTTTACCAGCTTCCATTACGACACGAGGAAAGGAAATGGTTAATGTCTTGGGCTGTATCCAAAGAGAGGGAGTTGAACAAGCCGGAGCTTGTGACAGATTAAATCAGATTAGACCGCGATGTGCCGCAAAGCTGCTGTGTGAGTTGGTGATCTTTGGCAAGCCTGTTCAGCGTCAGCCCCGGGTCTGTTTGCCTTGGACGGCGTGCGTGCGCGTGCACGTGCACTCCCTAACTCATCCATCCATGCACGCGTTGCTGGTGAGTCTGCCGCTCTAGCCAAGACACGCGCGGCTGTTTCCTTGCCCTCGGCCTGCTGAAGACTGATGCTGATGAGGCCTGAGCGGCTCACATTTGTTTCTCACGCACACGCACACACACACACACACTGAGTCAGCTTGTCCTCTCTTTCTGTAGCGTGTGTGCACTGCGCATACTGTAATGTCTAGACAGGCACATGCATCACGAACACACGTGCGCACGCGCACACACACACACACAGCACTGTGCCCGCACAATGCTGCACAACGGAGCACGCCGCCTTTTGCTTCAGCTGTGGGCTCGGCGCCAGAGTGGTCCTCAACAATGGTTGCCGGGGGTTACCCCTTAGCGAGGCGCGTCCGGCCTGGCAGCAGCGCATGTGCTTGGCTGCCCCTTGTTTGTCCTCATGCGCTGCTCCTGCCTGCTGCCTCCACCTCCTCCTTCTGCTCCTGCCTGCTCCCTCCACCTCCTCCTTCTGCTCCCTCCTCCACCCCCCGTCCCTCGCCTCCTCCTTCTTCCTCCTCCTCCTTCTACCTCTCCCCTTCTAACCTCCTCTTTCTCCCTCCTGCCTTCCTGCTGCCCTGCCCAACAAAAACACTTTTACACAGTTTATAGTAACTTCAATAACCTCTCTCTCTCTCTCTCTCTCTCTCCTTCTCTCGCTCTCTCTCTCTCTCTCTCTCTCTCTCTCTCTCTCTCTTTCTCTCTCCTCTCCTGGTGCTGTTAAAGTACTCCCAGA
>JAODUH010025453.1:0-12500 GCA_027564835.1 Typhlichthys subterraneus
TGAGCGAGGGAGAGTGAAAGAACGGGAGAGAGAGAGAGAGAGTGAGAGAGAGAGTGAGTGAGAGAGAGAGAGAGAGGGAGGGAGAGTGAGCATGAGAGAGAGAGAGAGGGAGAGTGAGCGAGCGAGAGAGAAAGAAAGGGGGAGAGAGAGAGAGAGAGAGAGAGGATCAATTGAAAATAGAAGCCAGGTGGTCTATCTGGGATGACTAAAAGAGAACTAGAACATTTTAGAGGGTGAGAGAAAATTAGGTTTATGTCCTTACCCAGCATGCATTCTGCATGCATGTACAGTTAGGTTCTCCTCAATTTACGCGCTAGGCTAAATGCTACGTTGCACATAAAGTACGGGCCTTGCGCTCTGGTGTTTGCATGCAAATGTATTTTCAGCCAATGGGAACTCTCATGGAAGTGTCTGCCAACCATGTGTGAAAGGTGTAAAGGTAATCTGCTTTATAGAACTGCATTGTATTTTAGATTGGGTTTGCCTGCAATGGATGACTAAATTACGTTAATGGATATTAAAAAACAGAGAAATGCATAGAACATCACAAGGAAATTATTCTGCTTTTCCCAACTGGGTATGAGACCTTCTCTAAGCCACATAAAATGTGCATAGCTCTTTTCATTTTAGCGTAACTATATCCAATACTTCAACTGGTCATAAACATCATTTCAAACTGGATAGACCCTTTCACCTTAACGTCCTTCCTTCATCTTGGTTTTGCTCTTGTCTTCATCCTCCATCATATTCTCTCCAATGTCTTCTTACTTCTTCTAGAAGGGGGGTTGATATTTTAGTGTTGGCATTCCAATATTTTACTTTTTGATTAGACTCTTGTTTCTGATTGGGAGGCGGTTCATTTTCCAGAAGACAAGCCAGTTGTTATCTTTTCTTTTGGGTAACGACGCCTGAACTCCTGCCAGAAAACAATCTTATCTCTCGTTCGATTGAAAGCAGTCATTTTCGTGTGGCGCTATTGCCTCTTCCCTGACCTATAGTGAAAGCTGCTGTGTTTACATTTTCCCCTGGGAACACTGTGATTGTTAGTTCGGTATTCCGTTCCATTCCGTCTCTGTTCAAGTCCCACGGCTGGTCAGACAATACGACTGCAGCGATCCTCTTGACAAATAATCCCTTTAATTCTATTTACAGTAAACTGAGACAGAGTTTTAGACAACCTACTCAGAAATAGTGCACCCCCTCTCTCTTTCCCCGTGGGTCTGCAATGACTCTGAGACTCTGAGAGAGGAGCTGAGAGGCGAACAATTTAAGAGAGCATAAGGGAATGATTGATAGCTGCTCAGGCCCACCTTGCTGGCTTCTGATGCGTTGTGATGGATGTAGGGAATAGCGGAGCATGGGCTCTTTGGATTTAATTCACTCATGCCTGCCCGATTGCTCTTATTGATTTAGGTATACACAGGTGATAGGAGGTGTGTGTGTGTGTGCGTGTGTGTGTGTGTGTGTGTGTGTGTGTGTGTGTGTGTGTGGAGGGCTTGTGGTTTGTTTGATTCACACTGATAAATTCTGTTGACAAATTCTGATAACCAAATAAAGTTTTACCAAAGTGCCAAAGGGAGTGAAATCGCAATCACACACCTTCTGTTGTATTTTCCTTACTGACAAACACATGTATAAACACTGTTTATAACTGTGAAAATTATTTCACATATTTCTGAAATCCACAAAGATTTTGAAAGATACAGATATAAGTCTATGTTCAAACACTTCCAGTTGCACCGTACACAGGTTGCTGCAGTATGCAATTAATTAATTGAGCTACTAGGCTGCAATTATGAAAATAAATTCAACTAAATTCCATGTATTTACTATAGCCTCAATCAAGAATAGCAACATAGATTTCATGACTTGTTCAGGTTTTGTTATGCAGGTTGCCATGTCAAGTCTCTCAATTTTTCACATTGACATACTTCAGGTAATTGAATCAGGAGGTCTAACATTCACAGCAAAAATCCATCCCCATAATTCTCTAGTCAAACTATTGATTATCTCAGTTAAATAGAGAGGAGTTGACCGAGGTTGCCAGTTATTGACCGAATCCCCCTCTAATGAGCCTTTTGCATGCCGACTCCCAATGGGATCTCTGGAAAAAAGGTGTTGGAGGGTCCCCGGTATGTCACACACACATGCACGCTCAATGTGAATTTTGGTATGCCGCAGGCATACTCCGATTCAACCAGCTGTTGTTAGGCAGACTCTCCTTTAACACATTTATCTTTAATGCATTGCTTCACAGTAAAGATTGTCATTTCCCATAGAGTATTATGAAAAAGTCTCCAAGAATGACAAAATTGAATAGAAAAACACACTGGTTTTACCAGACTGAGTTAGTGTGTGTTCTTATTGTCTTCCTTGAAAGTCTCCAATAATACAGAGTAATACAGATTTTTCCTCAATCTTCCCCACTCCAATTCCAAAGCCTCCAATATCTTCCCTCCTTTTCTGGTGTCCTGTGTTGACGCATAGTTAACCTAGGTGAGGTGTGTGTGTGTGTGTGTGATTCTGTGGGGTCTAACTTCTCCATCCATCACAGAGGGAGGCCCCGGCGCTGTCAACTCCTGGATGAAAATCAAATCTCTCAGTACTGGTGACAGCAGCCACACACACACACACACACACGCACACGCACACACACACGCACACGCACACGCACACGCACACACACACACAACACTATCAGCACTGAGGCAGATGTTTAGCTCCCAGTTTGTGTGTGTGTGTGTGTGGGTTTTGATTGAGAAACGGAGGGCAATGGCAGCAGCGTGAAGGACGGAGGTGACATGTATCAGGTGGACACAGAGAGAGAGAGAGAGAGAGAGAGAGAGAGAGAGAGAGCGAGGGGAGAGAGAGGCATGTAGATGGGATGTGGTGGAGAGCGGTGACTGACAGCGGGGAGGAGAGCGTCGTGTGAGAGAAAAGGTAAAACACAGATAGCGAGATATGAAAGAGAGGGAGGGAGGGAGGAGGGTGAGTAGACGTATGTTTGTGTTTGCCTTGGCCAGGTTTGAGTCCCCCGGCTCTTTCTCTGCTCTTAATTGAGAGAAGAGGACCCGGGAGAACAGGAGACACACACCTGCTACCCAAGCCTTCGCCAACTCACTTGTCAGGCTCTCTATGAATGTGTGTGTGTGCTCGCGCGCTACATGCTTACCTGTATGCTGGTCTGCGTGTGACTTGTGTGGTTGCTAGCATTTTTGTTTGTGTGCTGGCAGGAAAAATCTGCTTCATGTTTGTGTGTGTGTGTCTGTGGTGTGTGCGCGTGCGTGCGCGTCCGTGCGTGTGCGTGTGTTTACGTACATTTTCACATTATCATGCCAACCAGGCAATCTCTATCATTTTGAGAACACCTTAGCATGCCTTGTTGGCTAGCACAATCATTTCATGTTCTCAAAGTAAAGCTGGTTTGTTTTTTTATCTGTGAGAAAGGCTTGCATGCCAAATCCTCCCAATAGGGAAGGGTGTATTTATTCAAGCATAGTCTCATGCGGACGATGTGAACACCTGCGATTTGATGTTATGCCTGTATACTGCCAACGATGTGTACAGCAACAGCTCCTTAAATGAGCCCTGCAGGCCAATTGTGATGCCCGGTTGAGACATTGCTCTGGGTCCTTTTAAAAAGTGTCGGTAGTGTGATCAAATATGCCATGTTTGGTTTTCTTTAGATCAGTCACTTTCAGCATCTGGACTTGTCTGTCAGCTTTCATCCACTGACATAATTAATACTAGCAAGGTGACAAGATCTTCACATCCTAATGGAGTCATTACAGTTTATTTCCAAATAATGATTTTCATATGGAAATAGCCTACGGTTTTATTTTTGTTGTTGTTGTTGTTATAAAGCTCGGTTCATGCTAACTAGTTTTTTGTTCTGTTTTTTCAAGCGTAGAAGGATGGGAAAGGCAGGCAGTGCCCCCTGCTGTGTCTGAAAACAGAAACTGGCAACTCTTTCTTTCCACCGTGGCGATAAAGACAAACATGATGGATGCCTGTACATATATTTGTTCACCTGCTGTTTGTGTTCTCTGTTCAAATGAAGATAAAGTAGTAGTTATCAGGAGGTTTCCTATTCATACTGAATACCTGGAAAGACTTTGTTCTCTCTTGGTCCTACATTAATACTACATATTTATACAACATACAAAGCTTTCTTAAATTTACATAATCAGTGTTTCCCACACATTGAAAATCCCATGGCATCCCACCACAGTAACATTTATTCCGCCATAGTTTCATAATGAACCAAACTTTTCATAATAATGCCGGTTGTGTTCAACTGCCGATATTATGAAAAGCACATCGTTTGGGCAGCTTTTTCTCCACTTAGCATTGCACAGACAGTGGTCTCCTCCGCTGCACTTGATGTAAGTTGCTCAAATCATTTGCACCGCACTGATGGTGCATGCAGTCACACACACACACACACACACACACACACACACACACACACACACATAGCTGCCCTGTTCCAAAGAGCTTGAATTGATACATTCTATTTATTGTTACCATAATTCCTCCACCCACACTTGGTGAGTTGCATTTGAGCCGCTTTCGAAAACACATTCCCGTGTTAGCTACATGTCAATGTCACTGCTAGCTAAGGCTAACAAGCTAACTTTTACCTGTTAATATATGGTTTGATGCTTTTACCACTGCCGCTTGTTCGGCAAGAATGCTTGAGTATAAACTTGTATAAACTTGTTTTTAGAGAACCACATTCAAGATACTGATATTCTTAGGCTCATATCGTTTCATATGGTTATTGATATAAATAAGAAGTTATAATGACGTGTTTCTGTATAATATTTCTAAATACATTAAATGCAACAAAAAAAGTTAAATAAAAGAAGAAAAATAAAGTTTGCTCAAAATTATATAAGCTGTTCAGGTTGTCCTTGTATTCTTCAATATCACATTAAGGATATTACTGTAGAACATTAATTAAGTGGAAATATACACAGTAGCCTATGTGACCATGTCACAATTTTCTGTGTCATTATTCTATGAAAAGTAAAACATGTTCATATCACACACTGTAATCATGTCTCCTCTGTTGCGTGATTAAAACCAAACTACAGAGCCTACAGCCAATTAATACATCTTATAATAATAACAATAAATTAAACCCAAAATACAAAACCTGAATTTTGCATTATGTTTGGGCTAAATAGAATTTAAACAGTGCCCCCATATTTTTGTCTGCGCTCTAAAATATTTTAATTTTGGAGCACATGTGAAAAAGGAAGCAGAGAGCCCTGCTTTGCCACACAGATCTAGCCTCTCAAAGTGCACTTAAGTTATGCATTTATCTTTACAATGTTCACAATTTTATGTCAGGGGAGCATGCCCCTGGACCTCCCTAGAGGGTCTGAGGTCCAGCCCCCCATAGTTTCACTAAATTCTGTGAGAAACACTGCACATGTTATTGTTTTTAATAGAGACGTAATGATCTTTAACACATATTGTGCCACATACCTTATTCAGTGTGCAAGCTCATCAATGTGACAACATGCATTCTTTATAAGTGGCTAGGGTCAGTCACTCTTGCTAAATTCAAAACTTGTAAAGCAAAACTTGTAAAACTGTAAAGCAAAGCGTAGTGCTACAGCTTTGTTGAAGCGGTGTTCACCACTTTTCTAATGTTACTATTTACGGAGCCAGGGCTGTGTAGAAGGATCGGACCGTTTTTTTTAGCACACACACAGAGAACGGGTAAACTAGTAATTTGTTGAATTTGACAAAACGTGTATTAGGTTACATTTAGCTTGCTGATTATACCTTTAACTGATTAGGGCTGCTAGCCATCAATCAATCAATCAACCACTGATAGGCATAGAGTACTGTAAGTGGACTAAACGGCACTAAAGAAGCAGTGATCAAGCCAATGGGTGGCCAGTACAAAACACATACAGCCTATCTTCTCTACAGGCAGACGTAACACACGTGCACACACGCACGCACTCAAACACACACACTCACACAAACACACCTGCATACAAACACGCTCATCAGCATGCATGGCCATGAAGCATGGGTCCAGAGCCATTGCCAGTCTGTGTTCTCACCGGCGGAGGCCTGCTTATGAGCAGGAAGAGCTTGTCAATAGGTTTGCTGAGTACCGACAGCCTGTTGATTATGATTATGGATTAGCAGGCGGGTTTTATCGGGCTGGCTTCTGGTCAATGTCTCTCCCCTCGACCCCATTCCACTTGCCAATGCGGGGGGTCTCTACTCTCCTCTCTTCCCAGCAGGCAGTAAATAAGCAACACTCTGAGTGGCCCGCTGCCATTCATTTAGTCAAAGCCACTTAAATTAACGCCATGCTGCGTGTGTTAACAGTTTGTTTCAGAGCAGCCGTTGGCCATTATAAACACGGCTACTCATATGTGGCTTTACAAGCACACGAAAGCCATAGAAAAGCAACATGGATGACCCATTCTCAGTTTGCACATGTTCTCAATAACTGCTGTGTATCAGCTTATGGTGGTTGTGCCTATGTACTGTATTTCATGCTTATTCTAACATTATTATTGGTTATGTGTATTGGTACTGTGTGTGCGTGCGTGTGCCTGCGTGAGCGTGTTGTAGTTTTGCGGTCTGCTGTCTACCTCCTTCTGTTTGTCGTGTTTCAGCCTGATGTCAGCGCCCTTGTGTTGTGATTGTTTATTGCTTTCACCTGACCCTCGTTCTTCCCTGTCTCGTGGCCTGTCTAGTTTCTTTCTATTCAAGCCATTGTGTTGTCCTTCATCTTTGTCGGGTCATTGTTTCATGTTCGTGTAGCAGTCTGTCTTTTGTGGTTAAAACCCTTGAAAACCTACCTGGGTGTCGTGATGGGTCATTGTTTCTTGTCCGTGTACCTGTCTGTCTTTTGCGGTTAAAACCCTTGAAAACCTGCCTGGGTGCCGTGCGTTTGTGTTCGTCCTGCGCATCATGACAGATAGTTAGTTATAGGCATACATTGCTGACCTATTTATCTTTCTTATAAATTATAATTTGTGACATATTCACTCGCCAGTTGCTTTCTGATGTCAGCATAACGGCGATTAAACACGCTAATCACATGAAATGGAATAAAACTAATTTATAAAATAACTAGCCGCCTCACTGTGTAAATAAGCACTGAGCATAAACAGGCTCAACAAATCTTCAAATCATTCATCAGCATATAAATCTCATCAGCTAATCACTAATATAACCGTTGCACTGTGCTGAGGGAAGAGGCAGATTATGAGATATGCACTTATGAGATATCATCTTAAGCAGACATCGGGAATGTAATTTAAATGTGAGATGCATGGCTCTTGGCCTGTTATACTTTCCACAAATCTCTTCATTTGTGTTTAAAGATTAATTATTTGATTGCATTTTGGGTAAGCTTACATTTTGCCTGCTTATTTGACAACATGCAATTTTAAATATAGTGTGTTTTGGTTTAGCTATATTGTCAATATTCTATAATGTATTAACATGATTTTCACATGTATTAATACTGCCTTCAATGCTTCCACATAAAATAGAATGAATGTCTTAAGCATTTTGTAATACATCATATTACAGTACATAGATGTTTAATGCCAATACCAGCGCCAAGTTTCCAACACCTTAAGCCTGTCTAACTAGTTTTTGACCGTAATAGGATCTTTATAGTTTATAGTAGTTGCATTGTAGCACACCCTCATCTGCCGTTGGACTTTTAAATGGTGTATTTATTAAAATTAATCTATTGCCTTTTTACAACTTCAGGCAGGGAATGGGGGTCGGCAGGCCGAGTGGTTAGAATCTCTAAATGTTTAATTCCCATCTTGCCGAGACAAGGTGAAAAAGTATTGACATTGTGTAGTTAAAAGTGTGGGCCTCAAAATGGGCTTTTAAACAGATAGGAAACACCTGCAAATGGTCAGCCGGTAAATGACTGTCTCTCTTTTTTTATTTGAGGCAGACGGACTGTAAAGGCCTTGTCTCACGCCACAATCAATCAAGTCTTGACTTCCAGACCGTTATTCAATTATGCATGTTAGGGCCAAGCCCAGGGCAGCCTAGTAGCCAGACATCCTGGCAGATAGATTTCACTTTCAAAGTTTTAGGTGTTGAACAACAAAACAGAAAAATAACTAAAAAACAAAACCACATTGGTGAAAGCTACGTTTAGGTACTATCGTAAGAGCAGCTTTGAGATAGGCTGGGGGTACATGTGAAGTGTCACTGCTGGAATCCTCCTTGAAATGAAAGTGATATAGATCAAAAGGCATTTAAGCAGCATCATTACGAAATGGCTATTCTCTTCATTGTGAATGCAAATCTCTTGAACAAGTGCTTCTACCACTTGGCTGCTCAACATCAGCTATCTGAGGATTTGACACTTCTATATACAGTAAGAGGCGTTCATGTCTGCTTAGCATGTGTTTAAAGGGGGCTTATTGATGGATTGATGGATTTTTTTTGTTTGTTTGTATATACTGTATCATCTTAAATATTTCCTCATTCCCTATATTGCTAGCTAATTTCTATTTCTTCTATTTTTGGACAGGGCGGCAATGTTGACTTTTATGCAAATTTTACATCTTCTGAATTGATTGGCTGTTATTTTTATTTCAGGAAAATAAAATAATACATAGATTTCTGCATACAGTAATACAACAAGCTAATACAGTAAGTGGCATGTTGTTTCAATTTGACAGCTCAGCTTGGAGAGAATAACATAACTGGTCCACTGTGAAATGTCCTCTGCACTTGCTGAGGGCTATGTCTGACCTCACTGTGTGTGTCTACGTGTACACCTGCATGTGCACATGTTCACTATCTCAGAGATTTGGACAATAGGTTGAAAAGTTGTTTCCATCCAATTTTTCAGTCACAGCCCCTGTCGCAAAAAATCCTTACATTAGAAGAGCAAAGAATGACAAATGGAAATATTTGAAGGAAAAGCAAATTTCCCTAATGGTTTTAGTGCTTTGGAACCCCCCCCCCCCTTCCCATGACCCCCCATCACACCAAAGCATTCTCACCATGGTTGGTAGCTGTGTATATTTTAGCCAGACAAAGGCTTTTATGAAGGCAAACAGATGAGACAGCTGTTACTATTTTCAGATTTGAACAAACAAGCAACAACCTGCAAACTAAATAAATTAAAATTCTAGCTATTTAAAGAAGGTTTTATGAATCTTGGAACTAATAATTAATTTATGTCTTGTTGGCTTGAAAAATATACACCTACTTTGGAGGGACCCAGAATCTCTTCCTTGCATCTTTGTCAATGCACTTTGTAATATCTTAACCAATAATGGAACAAGCACACTGATAATAAAATGTTTTTATTATTTCATTATAGAATCATAAATCATAGGTTACCATTAGGGTTGTGCCGAAATACGATGTCATCGTCCATCGCCACTGGCTAACAGCCATCATGATGTTTTGCAGCGCTCTTTATTTACTTTGCAATGCGTGAAGCCGGCTCGTTGTCTGTCTATTTTTGTCTCCTTATCGGCTCGGATAAGATTTCCTTGTTCAGGCAGATATTCAACTCTGTGTCTTCCTCGTAGACTCTGTTACATATCATCATTTTGAAAATATATGTAAACTAGCATGCAGAGACTGAATTGATGCCAAAGAAAAATGCAATGTGAGGATGCTTCAAATGCCAGATCTTGTTGGACTGGAAAATGAGTCACTTGAAGAATATGACGACTTGACTAAATGCCATAACTACGGCAATGAATACTTGTCAAAGCTTTTCCGACTGGGGTATGGACTTCAGCCTGTGCCTTCTTCTAGCACCTGTCGATGCAGAATACCCTCTATTGCTTTGTATTGCAGAGCTGCAGAGAGCTGTTGGCACAGTAGCAGTCCTCACCGCCAGTGCAAAAACTCTGATTTTAAGGGTTTTACTTATCCCCAGATCCTACATTGGTTAAAACACAACTGTTGCTTTACACAGATTTTATCATGAAGCTAAGATAATGGATAATCTGAAATAAGACCACCCTTCTCTCACCACCTATACATGGATCTCATAGATTCATGGACTTTGATGACACCTTGTAAACTTAATTGTCCTTGCCACTCCCAATTGGAACACTCTTTTGCGGCTCATTTAGCCCCTGTAGAGAGTGTTGGGGTGCTGGCATTTCCATTCTACTCTCCAGTCTTTGAAGGTTCTCTAACAAGCAGCCATACAAAATATACTGTGCAGGTCTCTCAGTTCTGTTATGTTACAGATGTACAAGAGCCTTTGCTTACAGGATGAAACACAGGGAAATTGTTGTGGCAGGACAAATGTGCGATGAACTTCCAGATTAAATTTACATGTTCAATATGTTGACAGCTCTACGCTTTTGCATTGCTTTTGGATGAAGGATTGGCTCACATCATTAGACCTGACCAAAGCCTTCTTTCACATAACAATTCACCAGAACCACAGAAAATATTTCAGGTTTGCATTTAGTATTTAGTAGTATTCGGTCGATCCTTCTCACCTTGCACTTTCACCAAGTGCATAGAGGCAACCCTGTCTCTGTTTCATTGTTGAAGCATAAGAATTCAAGATGATTGGATTATGGCTGCAGACCAGAATACATGCAGTTTCACAGACAGCCTAATTTGCCGACCCTGGTTTTCCCACAAGAAGAGCTCTTTAATACCCCAACATTGGGAGGGCTTCTGCGTTTCATCAGTTCTTCAGTGTCTCAACATCAGCTCAGACGTGCATTTTGCCGCCTGCTAGGGGATCCATTTGGCAGGGTGCTCGAGTTCCAGGTGGTGACCGCAGTTGTTTCTCTAGAGGACTGGGGTGCATTGTGCAACAAGATGTCTGCTATGCAGGCTGGGGTTGACTGCCCTGAGCGCTGACCACATTACCTGAAAATAATATATTAACTTAGCCAGTTTATTCACTTATTAGAGGGCCATCATGTTCTGATTAGGCCAGACAATACCACTTTTCCTGTACCAACAGGAAAAGTGGGGAAACTGTCATCTGCCTTTGTGAAGGGTACCTCCAGTCCTGTATCTACAGAGCTGCTGTATGGTAGCGGTTTGGGCCTATCCAGTACTCTGTGGGGCTTGTATGCTCGTAAGTCTCATATGTGTTGTGGACTGGCTTAATGGGAATGTTATGTTATGCATGCTGTATAACTAGTGTTCCCATAAGGAGGGAAACGAGGTACAACACGGCTAAGGCCCGCCTCGTCATATAGCTCAGTGCGGAGTAGAGTTGAGTAGGGTTGTATTAAACCTAACGTAACCTATCGCTTTTGTCACCGTGTTCGCATTCGCTAAAAATGGCAGAAGTGAGAAGTCAAACCCACGCCAAGACACACACCAGAAGGATACACGCACACACACACACACACACACACACACACACACACACGCACACACACACACACACACACACACAGTACATGTGCAAAGAGTAGTCAAACTGTTCTCTCTTTGCTTTTCTCAGTGTGACCCCACAGCTCTGTAGCTCTCCTAGGATGCTGCGATTGTTAGTTTAAAATTAAATGTGTTAGAAGGGCCTTTCTCTGGGAATGGAACATTTCATACGTTGCCATTTATAAGTTCAATCTCTATCATCATTCTCACCAATGCAGGTAAACATTTAAGGGTGGACTGAACACAAATAACAGAGCAGGCATTCAGGCATGTTTCAGATAGCCTATGTGGGGCTAAACAACTCTATATGAGAAGTCATTATGTGCTCCTCTTTATGTTGTCCTGCTATCCGTACATTACAGTTGGGTGAATGGATAGACTGCCAGATGTAAAACCCTCATCTACTGCATTTCGTTATTCTCATCCACTTACAATGCACAATGCAGTGAAGTGCACTTGCATATGCATTCTGTAGAACAATGTCACAGTTGTCAACTGCACTTTTTGCCGTTGTACTCTTTATTGGGAAATGTATTGTCAGGCCACTTTTAAGATTGAGTTATTAAAACTGATTGTTTACACACGTATTTTGTAGCATGTTTAAAACATTGATACTTAACTGGTATCCTGATGTATGGTAGACATCATTATTACAGCTCAGGATTATTTATGTGTGTTTGTAGAACTGCGGTTCCACGAGTAGCTGTAGCTCTTTAACTGCTGTGTGTGGCCACATAATCCTGAAACACATCTCGCCAAATATCATCACTTTTCACTTTATACTTTCCTATCAGGATTCCTCATTTGAAGCCCCATATGTGTTAGGCAGTATATTAGCTCATCAGAATCAATTTGTTTTACTGTAATTATCTTACGATTACAGTGACACCTTGAGGGAAGAACAGATTAAAACATGTCGTCTTTGTGTGATTGAATTAGAACATGTTATTAAAATGGATAATGATTATGTGAAAGCAAACATTAGGCTTTGATTACCACTCTCATTCATGAGGTAATATTTAGCTAAGTGCAAGACTGCTTATTAAATGCGTTGGCTCATGTGGCAAATTAGCCAGTGTTTCTTCCCCTCTATTCCGTACACT
>JAODUH010025453.1:17500-24119 GCA_027564835.1 Typhlichthys subterraneus
TTCCATTTTACGACAATAGTTTGACCTCCCAGTGCTCTGTTGGATGCTGCAATTTATGTTCTCTAATTAAATTTCTATTATTATCACTTGTATCTTTACTTCACCCTAGTGGGACATTGCACATGGTGAATATTGTAGTAGCTTGATATTCAGCAGATGTTTTGTAATACTTCCAGATGGAAAACAGACCTTTCCAATGTGCCGATGACAGGAAGAAAAATAAACTATTCCACAAAATCAATGAAGTTCATTGTGATTAACTTCCCCCTAATGGCATTACATTTTTAATTTAATTTTAATCACATCACACACATCACATTTTATAGCTATTCTTGATTGGCTGATGGAAATGCTGTTTGGCCTGTTGTTGATTACCCTTTGAGAATGTCTATTGCCTGAGTATGATGTATGAATGGTGGACGATTAAAAGGTGCTTCCCTACAGAAACCAATCACAAGCTAGCCAACCTTGCTTCCATCTGAATGTCGAAATTCCCACTCGTCCTTTCTAAAGGTCAGCCCTCGCTCACTGGAAGAGAACGAGAGAGTTCCGTTCCCTCTTGTTCTCCCACCTATTCGGCCCGTTTTGTCTTCAACCGGTTCCTAAGAAGTGGATTTCACAGCTGAGTTAAGGTCGGCCCTTTGGGGCGGCATGTAGCCATTATACTGCTGTGTCAGCCCTGAAATGCAACCCCCCAAGTGCTCATTGTTCCAGGATACAAACAGGCATCATTATTAAAAACCTCCACACCAGGTACCCCAGAGAGCCTTGGGCCTCAGGGAAGCAAGTGTGTGCTCCCACAATCATGGTTTCCATTGTTTATGCCAGCACTGTGCCAGTGTTTCTCCCCAATGATTTTGGCATTGTAAAATAATGTTTTAGTGATAATATATAATTCTACCATACTGTATGTGCTTTTTTAAAGTATAGTTATGTGATATACAGTAATGTCATGTGATATATTCTGAAATTATTTAAAGTGGAAAGAGCTATAATGTTATTTGTGAGGTCCGGGGGTGACTCGTTAAGTAGCTGTCTCTGATGTGTTTACCTATATTTAATTGGGTTTGCTTAAGAGCCAAACCTAGACTATTCCCATGTGTCTAAAATATATATTTTTTTCACTTGTTTGATTGGATTATAGTTTAATACATTGTTGTACGTATTATAGTTGTAATGACTTGACTTTCCTGGCCAAGTCTCCTGTGAAATGGAAAAACAATATGGAACAATGGAACTAACCTGGTTAATTGAAGGTTAAAGAAAACAATACAAAATAAAGATCTCTGTGAAATTGCTCTTATATTACAACTAGCGTGGTAATATAGTGTGAGCCAAAGTTCTTTCTATACTGATTATTATGTTTCAGCTCGGAGACAGGGCTGTGAAAAAATCTTTCCGTTTGAATGTTTTACCTTTTATAACCTCAACACAATTGATAAAAAAAAGGTATTATTTTCAAGACAGACACTTCAGTGCTTACTGGTAAACCTTTATTTACTTTGAGAAGAAAGATGAGCCGCAGAAGGGTCCTTGTGGAAAAGTCAGAACAAGGAACCTTGCTTCTCTAGATGTCTGTCAAATGAAGACAATGCTCTCCAGTCGAACGAGCTTCTCACATTTCTACCCAGTGATGTTTGGTTGCAATTGAACCTTAATCCCCAATCTGTTTTGATAAGGAAGGCTGGAGCGTAAGGGCACTGGAGACTGGTGTTCAGCAAGGCCAATGGCTAATAATGCTGCCATGGGTTCTTGCTACAGTAGCTGTACGTGAATGCTCATGTAGACCTTCAGGTCACTATCGCTTCGTTCTGGCACTCATTCTCTTGTTTTATCAGTCTCATTCACTCGCGCTCTCTGATGATTACAGAGTTTGCCTCTTACAATTCCATTTCCTATCGGAATGGAGCCTGAACAAATATGTGTGTGAGCACACATCGTTGGGGGCTTATGGCTTTAATCTTCCCATTGTCAACATGCCTGTGACACCAAAATGATAAGCTTTATTTTGTGACCACAGGACTGTGAGCAGAGGATGATTTAGCCATTTTTAAGGGAGTTATTTAAATGCCTGGACTGTGTGCTATAGAAAGCTAAAGGGATCATCTACAGTTTAATTATTTTCAAGAGCTCTTACCAATTAATCTGAGACTGAAGGAGTGTTTTCTATAAAGATGTTTTAATCAATTCTGAGCACAGTGGGGCCCTTAGGCTGCTTGCACTGATAAAATGTTGCGTTGTGGCTTGCAGACGTTGATTTCAAGTGGATATAAATGACAAGGTTTTCATAAAATGTTAACTTTCCACAAAATGGAATCTTAAATTTTTTTAAATATTCAAAACAGCTTTACTTTTGCAAGTATAATTACTTATCCTTTCATCATAGTTTTATTCCTAAGGGTATTACAAGCCTATAATTGGCAGTAATAAAGGAAAGAAAATAACCTAACCTTAAGAAAGTTTCAAAAATAAGCAGTCCAAATCGTTGTCTTGTTTAGTCATTACGCTTTTTTCTTTATAGTCTGGGTTGAGGAAATTCAATTCAGTACTACAAAATTAGTATCTGTGTTGGATCACAAGCTTGTTTTCATTCATCAATACACTAGCTGTGGTATCATTTAGTTTTCCTAACCAACTTGATTTTGTTTGCTAAAGTAAATTAAATGTGTATTCAGTCATTCTGGAGAAAACCTTTTGATGTTTGAACAAAGAAATACCATACCTTTGCTCCCTTCACATGTGGCAATATACATTTTTCTAAAAATTTCCTTAGCCTAAATAATTCAAATGTAAACAAAACAAAAAAGTGTGACTTCTTACTACTACTAAATATATCTGAAGTAGAAATTAATAAATGACTATAGTACAGTACATTTTTAAGCCCATCCTCCCCTACTCACCTGGCAGCGTTGGCAAATATTGTCGGTAAAAGGTACCACTTCACCTATCTGACAGTGGCATACCGGTAGTCCTAAAGCCCACCTAAATAAAGATGACAGCCACTGAAGTGGTGTGGAGGATATATATTCTTATAATTTGTGCAAAGGATGGATAGACAAAGGTGGTGCGGATGCAAACGTCTCTACCAAACTCAACTGGCTCTACCAAAACATCTAGCGAACAACCGTCATGGTAGGCTACAGCAAAGTGAGTGAGTGAGCACGAGCAGCAAACTATTTTGTTTAGTGTTTGCTGTTAGCAATATGTTACCATAACACATTGATTGCTTTGCCAGATGTAGGCTAAGAGAGATGTGTTTTGTACACTAAGCATATTGTTGACAGCTATGGCATGAGCATGTACTATAGCATTCTCCAATACTGTATGTGTCCGCACCAGCACGTGCGCGTGCGCGTGCGTGTGTGTGTCTGTGCGTGTGTTTGAGAGAGAGGGGAAGAGAAGGTGATCCTGATCACAGCAATTCGGTGAGCCTTTAATGGAAAAGATTATTATGCAGTATTTCAGTACATATTTATAACTTCGTCTGAATGCTGCTTTGCCACTTTTGACAACTTTTAAAAGAAAATCACGATGCCTGCTCAATATCGTGATGTCTGTCGGCCATCGGCGATGGACCATAGCATCTCTAACGACCGAACCCTAGCTTGACCTGTCTGTAATTATGTTGATAACAGGAGTGGTGGTGTGGCTTTAATTGGCAGCATAAACCACTTCCACAGTCTTTGCTGCCGGAGAGACGTTTTCAATTACAACTGAAATTCAGTTAGACAACTTAGAGCCCAGGCAACAATTACACTGCATATCCATCAAACTGTCACCTAGCCAAATGAGCTGTCTCACTTCCACACACAAACACACGCACACACGTACAAACGCGCAAACACACATAACCGCAATAAAAAAAAAAAAAGAAGATTCAGTTTTTATTGAGACAGAATAAGACGTAGAGCATCAATTAAGAGTACATTAACAAAAAAGCTTTACTACTGTATGTGTTTTGGGTAACAATCACACGGGTGGTTATGAGCTGGCGTCAGCTGCAGTTGTTTACAGTAGGGCTACACGGCAGGGAAGGTGCTGTGGCATTTCAGACAAAGCCTGTTTGGCTTTAACACGCCTCGGCCCTCCAAGCTTAATTGGTAGAGTCTGGAGAGGCCTCTCTAACTCCATGTCTGTCTGTACACACACACACATACACACACACGCACGTAGACAGAGTCAAAATTTCAAGGACACATCTCTCATCCCAAAGACAGCTGAGGTGTTTCATAGCGATCGTCTGCTATTTAGCATGCACGCAAACATCACTCTCTCTCTCTCTATCTCTCTCTCTCTCTCGCTCTCTCTCTCGCTCTCTCTCACACACACAAACACAAGCACAAGCTATGGCTGTGTGACTCAGATGGCATTTGTTGACTTTGTAAATGTGTGGATTACTCTACATTTCATTGTAACTCCACTGCAAATTCCCTTCTATTAGTATGCAGTGCAATATAGTATGCAATAAATAGCGTGTGTTTGTGTAACTGGTGTTGTGTGTTATTGTCATGCATTGTATTAGCATTTTTTTTTATGCAATCATAGACAATAATTGAGAGTTCTTTTTACAGCGTGCCTTATGCTAAGGCTCATTTCCTCTTGAGTTTTCATTAAGCCCACACACAGCATGGGAATTTCCCCCGCCATGAGGTTGATGTGGCTTGAATTATGGCCAGGGTAATGTACTTCTGTCAGCCTGTTCCCGCACATGCACTCCACGTGCACGGTAACCCGGTAACCCGTGCACCCGGAAAAATGAAAAATGAAACCTAAAGCATTCATTGCTCACAAGCCCGCACAGAAACGACCAAAATGTGAATCAATAGAAGATTGTTATTCATTGGAACACATAAGAAGGGTTGTCAGATTGCTGTGTAACACGTCGGTTTGTAAGCTTTAGAAGGGAATCATTTCTTGAGTTGAATTGAACCTGACTTGTACTACAGAGCCACTGTTTTATGGCATTTTACAGTATATATTTTCTTTAATCAAGCTGTCATGGACATCAAATGTATGCATTTTTTTTCTTTTGCAGTGGCAACAGGCATACAGTTTATCACTATAGCCAGGTCTGTTTCCTCAGGGATTATGTGGAGTTGAGATGACATCTTTATGCAATGATTGCACAAGTTGGGGTAATCGGACGTGCTACTGTGCAATGCCTGGTGCCGTAGCCTGTGATATCTAGCCACGGATGTGATCATATGACGTTAACGGTTTGTGCATGCCTGCATGTGTTCATGAAAATGAAATGCATATTTAACATAGAGATGTGACAATGGAACAACCTGAATGATTAAGTGGTTGACCATTATGCAGATGTTTCCATACATGCTGGTTCTTTTCATGACCTGGTTTAGAAAATATTTCCACTTGGTGGGCCAGATTGAAAATGTAAGAGAACTTTGCGGGCCACATTACTTTATTAACCAACATGCTAAATTATAAAAAATAAAGCACAAAATTGCAACTTTGTTAACTTGCATGTAGGCTATTAGGCTATTCCTATTCAACGCCGTTTTCATAATCAAACATAACAGTTCACTTAAATTTATTTATTTTTATTTTTTATTTACACAGCCGCAAATAAAGTAACATTATATTGTATTGATGTACCGGGCGGGCCGGGTAGAACGTCTCAATGGGCCGCATCCGTCCCCCGGGCCTGACTTTGCCCAGGTCTGCTTTACAGGGACTGGTCACTGCAAAGCATTACAAAGTGATTCTGAGTGATGCCTTTTATCCCGTGGTCAAACTCTCCTGATGGGAGTATTCTCTACATGGATGTGAATGCCCCATCTACAGGGCACGAAGAGGTCACTGAATGGCATAGGCTTTCACCAGATCTAAACCCAATGGTCCGCCTTTGGGAGATATTGGACAGATCTCTCCACATAGATCGGCTCTGCCTGACTAATTACTTTTCAGATTAGTTGTAGCCAAGATTATAGAACAGGAAATCCTGTTTGCTTTATAGTTTGCACACCCACTCTGTATCAGTGACCAGTGGGCAAAATTAACTATCCCTCCAATAGAGTTCCACATACTTGAATACTGTAAATGCCATTGGACATTGAAGTTGTTCTTGGTTGCCCAGCACCCTATTGACACACTTGCCATGTCCTCCATTTCCACGATTATGCGCCACCCACAAATTCATTCATTAATTCTGCGTACCTTTCGTCGTGCAGCCGCAAACCTCTCCCGGAAGTCGCCTCTCTTCGTGCCATAATTGAGAACAAATGGGAAGTGTTTAATTGAGGTTGTCAAGGAGGGGTTGGTGGGGCGGGTGGGGTTTGTCGGGGCACTGAGAGATCTGCTCGTCTCTTTGCATTTAATCTGTTTAAAGAATAAATTATGCAGATTACAGTTTTTGCAAGCTCTAGTTGCGATGTGAACTTGCTGTGACTTCAACTTGTTACTTCAAAGCCGGGAGTGATCAAAGACAGGCGGGAAAGAGGGGAGGGGGAGACAAAATCCACATTGCTCCGGCGCCCTGCATACTCTTTCTGCCCATCTTGATGCTCTCTCTCTCTCTCTCTCTCTCTCTCACTCTCTCTCTCTCTCACTCTCTCTCTCTCTCACTCTCAGTCTCTCTCTCTCTCTCTCTCTCTCTCTC
>JAODUH010025464.1:0-49831 GCA_027564835.1 Typhlichthys subterraneus
ATTAGAGGTATTTATTGAAGTCGGAATAAGTAGGACATCACTGAAGGCGTAAGTTTGAAATGCACGGCCCGCCACTGGTATTTGAATGTGGTAGTGTAATAAAAACGTGCCTGATAAATCCATGAATAAGAAAACAGGAAATTTGAGCAATAGTCCTTTTTTAAACGTAGGCTATACTGTGTGTGTGTCTGTGTGTGTGTGTGTGCGCGTGTGCGCGTGTACGTTTGTACACACACATTGGGTAATATTAATTTGACGGTATACTATGTGAAAATACTTGTTTGTAACCACTAGAGACCAGGCTTAAAGGACTGGTGGTATGGGTCACTGGAGCTTCCAGCGGCATTGGGGAGGAGCTGGCCTGCCAACTGGCCGGGTGTGGCTCTCGACTGATTCTTTCAGCTCGCCGTGAGGATGAGCTGAAAAGGGTGAAACAACGCTGCTTGGGTTTGTGGCAGTGTTTGTTCTTCTAGTTCCCTTATTTTAAAGTGACTGTGGGACAGACAGGTATTTGAGTTAAGATAGCTGGGTGGATTGATTGGACTGCTGGTAGTGCCTCACACCTGTTGGGCATGACACCCTTTTAATTATTGGTATACTGTGTGTTTGTTTCTGACGTCAGCAACAGCAATTTCAGCCTGACACATCTGCTAGTTTGCTCAAACATCTGTGTGCCTTTACAGTTCCATTTTAAAAGCATTCTAAGTTGGCATATTTATATTATTTTATTAAGCAATACCACAAATAGCTTTTGTGTATTTTGCCATTGGTCATTGGCATTTTCAGTTGAAAGCACCAGCCACCTACTGATTGACGATTTTATACTTTTTATATATATTATTGATTAATATAAGATCAATGTTAAATCCACGATACCAATAAAAGGGTAAATTAATGGTGAATTGACAGCCATTTAAATGACTACAAACATTGGCCATTAGAATGGAAAATCGTACTACCACCGATTTTGTATTTTGAGTGGAAATCTGGCGACTCCGATCTCACCACTGCGCTATCGGTGCATCCTTACAGTACATCTCATTCATCTTCAGCAGCAGAATATATAGCGTAGGATTCTTGACAGCATGATGTTCTTTCCTATAATGAAGAGGGATCCAACTTACAAGATAAGGATATTCTTGTTCTTCCACTTGATTTACTGGAGAGGACATCCCATGAGGCAAAAGCCAAGGCTGCTATCCAACACTTTGGGAAGGTAAGCATGCTTATACCCCAATTTTTATTTGTATTCATTTAAATGTTTTTTAACAGTTTATCCAATAAAGCATTTAATTCACATACTTCAAACATATGTATTCAATAGACAGTAACTCCAACTGCCATGTTAAATTAAATATTGCCAGCTTTATCCAAATTCCAACATCCAAAACACATTTCCATTTTATTTCGACTTTTGTATTCAAATACAGATTGATATCCTTGTTAATAACGGAGGCCGTAGCCAGCGCTCTCTGTTTATGGAGACCAGTGTGGATGTGTACCAGGCCTTGATGGAGCTCAACTTCCTAGGTACCGTGTCGCTCACCAAGCAGGTGTTGCCTGGCATGACCCAGCGAGGGACTGGGAGTATTGTGACAATTAGCAGTGTAGTTGGCCTTGCTGGGGCACCCCTAGCAACTGGCTACTCTGCCAGCAAACATGCTCTCCAGGTATTCTGAATTTGTATGACACTATTGTTTCTTTAAGAGCTATATTAGTTTTTATATTTGTATGTCTTCTGTTCTGAGTAGATTCATTTTAGATTAACTTTCTCTGAAGAGTACTGTATGTGTGTACCATTGTGTGGGCTCTATGATAAGATTAATTATTATGGTTATTTATTATGGTATTATGTGAATCCCTCCATGGCTTGGCACCTGACACCTGCATTTGAGAACATGAACAGATTTCTACAGTTATTAACTGTCCCAGTGCATGTTGTCTGATTATATGGATATTATGTCCACAGGGCTTTTTCAATTCTCTTCGGACTGAGCTGACTGACTATCCAAAAATACTCATCAGCACAGTTTGTCCGGGACCTGTGCAGTCGAACATTGTTCACAACGCTTTCACAGAGGAACTGGACAAGGTACAATAACCTATTTGTGATCAAGTGGGCAATGTTATTGTCAAAATGACTTTGTGTTTCTCTATGTGCTTCATAATATGAAGCCTGACATATCTCCTTCCCCTGCCAAAGCCTGTGTCCACACCTGGTGACCAGCAACACAAGATGACCACAGAACGATGTGTGCATTTAATCCTGGTGGGCATAGCCAATGGTGCCAAGGAAATGTGGATAGCTCGGCAGCCATTTTTGCTCTTATACTATGTGTGGCAGTATGCCCCCACTTGGGCCTGGACTGTGACAGACGTTCTTGGCAGGAAAAGAGTGCAGAACTTCAAAGCTGGTTTGGTATGTAGGCTACATATAACTTCATATTTTATCTACAGTAAGTGGGGAGAAGTGTCACTGTACATGGAATGGAAATTGTTACGCTACAGAACATTCACACGTTCGCCATATAGCTTCTGTTTTGCATGCGTATCCATATGGACCTTTGTTCGTCAGACCTGGGCTTAGAGATTCTAACTGTGTGAAGCTGGTACTATTTAGAGTCTCTCTTAACAGTATGGGGTGCCTCAGCTGTTAGCGATCTTGCCTCAGTGTGCCAACAGGAAGGGGGTTGCCTGGTTATGACAGTGAGCGCAATGAGAAACAATCATTTCCCTGTGGCACTGACGGTCTGACCGATTGACCTGTCTGGTGGCTTCTGCTGGACAGTGACAGTTAAGAGCCATCCAGAAAGGTCATCTTCCAATAGTCAGACATTTTAGCGTAAGAGGGTAATGCTATACAAATCTCAAAGGCTTCAATGATGCAGAAAGAATACAGTGTAAATGTAAATGTGTTCTGTATACAAGTGTTTCTGAATGGAAATGGGAATAATATTCACTTGCATAGTATTCAGGATAAGAAGAAAATGTAGATGTGGATTTGTTTAAAGCCTTTTATGCATGAGTCCTATAAACTGATTGGCCCAAGGTCTATGTACTAAGCCTGTTAGTAACAATCCAGTTATTAATAGCCATTTACTAATTCAGAAAATAGATTTACATATTTTCCCATGTAAATAAACCTATTCATCCTAACTCTAATTAAGAAGGGGGTTATTAGCAAAGTACAGTGATGCAGTGCCTTAGTTAAACAAGCAAGGGGCAGTTTATTGTATGAATGATAATATCACATTTAGCAATATTGTTTGATTTTAAAATAGTCCACTAGCAATGGTTCTTTTTTGTTGTTTGCAGGATGCAGACTCTGCATACTTCACGAAGACCAAGACGTCCTAAAATTGACATTGAAGGGGAAACATTCTGTTGCAGTCCTACTGCTTGAAGGGCAGTTCCAGCGTTATGGATGTGACATTTTGACTTAAAATGCCAAACAAAAGATCTCAGTAAAACTAAACTAAAAAAATATTAATTAATATTCCCTTAGCACTCAATGAGACTAAGGAAAAATGCTGATTATTTTTATTAGCATCATTGATTAAAAAAAGAAATTGAAAATAAGTTTGCGTTATGGATGTGACAAAAAATGAGCCATTTTTTGGAGGTTAGATGCTTTTAAAAAAACTCAGTGAATATTAGAGTGCAATCCATTATCTACATAATGTAGGAGTCTTGTCTGAACATTAAAAACCAAATTTTAACATATTTGCATTTTCACTTAGAAAATTATCAGGAAAAACCATTGTTATGGACGTCACGCCTCTGAAATACACACGGCTTGACAGCTGATTTCCGCATAACATTTGTTTCATAATACATTTTTTGTTGGTCTGTCATTTGAAATGGTCAGGGATTCTTTATGTATTTAAAAAACTACTTGAAACTACTAAAAAAAAAAAAAAATTTGCACCAATTTCAATTTGAACATTATGCTACAGCATCCCATAAGGACACACGTCCAAGTATCTCTTGTTCACTCTAGAACCATTCAATCACTTTGTAACTAGCGCAATTCTGTCGGCATCTTTTTGTAGTGCACGGTATTTTAGAAACTGGCACAGAGACCTCTGTGAATTTGGCACCCCATGACAAGAATGTAAATACAATTGTTTAGATTAGTTTGTGCACGCTAAATAAAAATGTGTGCAGTTTTAGAGAAATTAAACATGTTTTTTGCAATGGTATGAAGTCCTGATCTTCCTATTAACGTTAGTATCATTTAAAACTTATCGCAGTCATTTGTGCATCATGTATGGATGTTTTTGCAAACATAAACATTAGTGCATAATTATTTTAGGTTTTATTGAGGTTTATTGTATGTAAACAGATAATGTCATCATACTCCTGTTTGTCTCATGCTGGAATGGACTAAATCGCCCAGGCTTAACATGTATATTTAATTAAACTTGATATTTCTCTAAAAAACGGTTTGTGCACATTTTTATTTTGCGTGCTAAGATTCTAAATAGTTTTATTCCCATATTTTCAAATGGTGACAACTTCAGAGGTGACGTAGCCTTTGCAAGCCTTATAGCCTGTTGAGAAGGAAACTGGTAGAAAAATTACAATGTACAGCATAGTTACCCACTGTGGCGGAAGAAAATAAAATAAGTTAGGTTAAGTTGGTCTTTTGACTAATGAAGTTGGCTTTAATTCCTTTCACTTTACAAAGATGCATGGGAAATATTATAAAAATACATTTTTAAAAGTATTTGTATAAAAAACTAGAATAGGGTAAGTCTTTAATTTTTACTAAACTCATTCAATCACTCTTAGAGCGGGATCTGTTGGCACCACTAAATCTAACTGTCAGCACATATAGGATTTTAGATTCTGCACACAGACTATAGGCCAACAAAGTTTTACTTTAAGTTGGTTTTGTGTGGTGGAAATTGTTCTGCCATGTTGCAGCGCCACAGCTGAATGGACACATAATTTAGAAATCACAATAATTACATCAATATGTAGATTACATATTAAAGCATCAATGCATAGAAGGCAGACAGGCTTAGTTAAGTTAAAAAGCCAGTACAGAAATTGCCGACATGCTCTGCAAGGCGCTGAGACTACGTGAATTAATGCATGTCTTTGAAGCAGTCACATCCATAACGGTCACATCCATAACACAAAAAAATTTACATTTTAAAAATAAAAACTTTTTGATGTTGACATATAACCTTGATAAAAGTTACCTTTGCACAGAAAGTTTGGATATATTTTCATTTATATTGCACAATACCTTTTCTGTAAAAACGAACAGCTGTCCACAAATGCACACTGCTGTTACAAGACCTGATATTTTAAACTAAATGCAAACGATAATTTATATACATATCACTACACCAGCCCCTCCTCTTAGTAAAAACTGCTGGTACACAGGTGTGGGAGAAAATTTTGAATACATCTATTCCAAAAGGCATCAGGAAGGTTGGTAAAAAATATATACATTATTTTGTCTAAACTGCATTGCAATGAAGAAAATGCAATAACCCTAACATACTGGTTGGATTATTATTGTTTGACTAAATATATACCTTGATTATATATTTGAAAAGGGATTTCTTCATCAACTGTTTTAATTAATATTTTCATATTGAGGTTGACGTTTACATGGAATTGCCCTGAACTGGATAATGAGAGTAGATAGTCTGCTAGAACGTCAAGGTCTTTTCAGTTTTGATGCATAATTAAACAATTTGAAGGACACTGAAATCTCAAAATGGTGTTTGAGAGAAATCTATTTTCTCAAATGTTCACATTGTAAACACTACAGTGAACAGAGCCTTCGCCATATAGTTATCACTAAATGGTGACATTCCTGTGCTTACACTAATCATAAATAAACCTGCTTGCCATTAAAGTGGCATCAACTAAAGTCAGTCTACCTAGCTGCTGACTTGTGTATTATGCCAGTAAACTGCCAAGTTTACGCAGGAAATGTACAAACATAATTGTTTCTGTCAAGCCATTTTAATAGATACATATAAAATCAACACTATATACAAGAGACTATGGCAAATGCAGTCGACTTCATTCTAGATTGTAAACAAAACCATAACAAATATTTACTTGCCAACCACATTATATGTACTACAAACACAAGCTCAAGGCACATCCTTGATTTCAAGACTTAACAGCAGAATTACTGTCCCTTTTTTTGGGTGAAATTAAGTTAAAGACCTGAACGCTTTGAATTGTGAGAATGAAACCAGAGGTATTATATTGGTGTCTCTGTAAAAGAGGTACAAACGATAAGACCACAAAACACCAGTGGCACAATTGAAATTAACGTTAAATGTACTGTCCCTAGAAAGCACAACCATATTATGTAATCTATACAAGAATAAAGAATTATGTAAATTCCACGGTTGCTTTTCTTAAAAGACTTGTTCTCTTTACTCCAGTTTAAAAATAATTTTCAGAAAGTTCAGAGCTAGGGTCAATGTCTTCCTGCACTTGCTTTGCTCGTGTTCCACGGGGGGCTAGTCCTGACGGAAAGGCATCCGTAGAGTACGGCGGCTGTACTGGGGGGGGTGGGGACGGATCAAAAGCAGGGGAGGTGCAGGGGGGCAGAGGAGTAAATGGGGTACCCTAGAGGGGGGTCGGCTGCCTGAACCGTGAGGTTCCTCAGCATGATGGGGTGGGCCTGGATGCTGTAGCGTTCCTCGTCATCGTTGGTGGCGTACAGCAGCTCCCAGGAGAGGTTGGCCCACTGGCCACGCACGCCCTCCCCGTTGAGCCGGCCCACCTGCACAAGCTGGTCCTGCAGGGACAACACCCGGCCCGTGTAGGTGCCCTGTTGACGGAGGTACACTGTGAGCATCACCAAACGTACTGGAATAAGACCAAGGCACAGCACTGTAATGCAATGGTCAATGGACGCGACAATGGAACGCATCCGATCTCTTAAAACAGGTGTAGTCAGCTATTGTAAGATAATTGTAAGCTAACACACGTTTTGTCAAATTCACCAAATATCTCGTCGCATTTCGCTAGTTTACCGTTACCTGTGCGTGATGTGAAAAAATATTAGCTGGTACCTCTACACTACCTGACACACATATCTTTGTTCGTTAAAGCACATGCATCTGGGGAGCCGTCCATTAAAAGTGTTTCGAGGGTAGGCACTTTCAATAAACAATAAATAACTTTAAACGACGAACCTGTGAACCTTTATTATCCACTCTTGCAGTAGACAAGTCAGGAGAAGAGTGAAAAAATGTTTCACTGAGAAAAGTCTTTGCTCTAAATACTAATAAAACTGATGCTATATTGACCTGTATCATCTCTGTGTTTTCAAGTCGCCCATGTCACACCTAAACCACGCCCGGAGCTAAACTACAACGCTGACTTGCAACACACTGCTGTAGGTTCACCGGCCTGAAACACCTAGCGTTCCAAGCTCTCCAGGCTGGTTCTCCTGGTGAAGTCAAACTGAGGCTACCTCTGCACAGCCCTGGCTCCGTAAATAGGAACATAAACAAAACAAAGTGGCGAACACCGCTCACAACGACAATGTCGCTTGGCTTCGCAATGCGTTTCCATGTTTGGGGCGGAGCTTCAGAGGGAGTTTTATTTTGATTTGAGCTCAAAGTTAGAAAGCGTTCTAAAAAATAACTACCTCTGCCTTTAATTGGCGTGTCACCAACAGCATGTTGCTGTGGAGGCTATGCAGCGACCAGACAGCAAAATCTACCATGCGTGGCCTGAAACAGTCAATTTACCACAAATGGTTTGCTGCAGAAATACGTACAGTAGTGGCCTCAGATTAATCGTAGATTCTTGGGAATTAAAGTTACATACTCAAAATACCCATTAACCCCCCCACAAAGAGAAATACCCGGCAATATTATGGTGAAATCTGTGGACCTCCTTATTGACCTGTATGGATCTGCATTAAGGGTGAAAAGTTACTCCCCTTCCCATAATCGGAATGTGGAAGTGACCTCCATTGAAACCTCTCTCTGACATCACTGTTACGGAGCATGCATTGGACATCGACCACTGACACGGACAGGATTGTGTACTATGGTAACCATAGCGATGGTTGCCGTGTGTTCGGCAAGGCGGTTTGAAACCACAAACAAAAAAAGAACAATGTAATAACTAAAGGTTGTGTTGTGGTTTGGTTACCATAGCGAGGTCGTGTCCTAGAGAGAAGAGGAAGGGCTTCTCCTGAAGGACGCTGTCATGCCAGCCTCTCTCTGCTACCAGGCCGATGTACCAGTGCCTTTCATACTCCTCCAAGGTGCTGAACATTTCCTCAGGACCTTCCATGGGCCCCAGACTGGCCTGGTCGAACAGCAGCTTGAAACTGAACCTAAGTCAAAGGCAAAGAGCGCACACAGAAATTAAACCACAGGCCTGTAATGAGACACAATCAAGCATGTTTTAGTGCTTTTCCCATTGCCACACACACACACACACACACACACACACACACACACACACACACACAGAGTCCTGTTTTACCTGAAAGCTCTTAGTGTGAGCTGGTACAGCTCTTTACTGGTGGAGAGCCAGTCCAGGCCATCCGTCCAGGGTATGTCTCCGCAGTAGAGCCTGTAGACGCAGCTGGGGCTGGTGAAGGCAGCCTCCGCCCCCAGGGCAGCCAGGCAGGACAGGGCCACCTGGGCGTGCAGCTCTCGGAGCACCTCGTCCTCCTTCAAGGCCTTGGTGGTGTCCTCTGAGCCCCCCTCCTGGACGGAGGGCCCCAGGCGCCCCAGCGCGAAGCGGAACCAGTCCTCGGGGAACAGCATCCTGAGCTGCTGCGCTCGGGACACGGGCAGCGGGGACGTCCTCCACCCGGCCGGCAGGTTGAACGCCTCCGACTGGGGGCAGCTGAAGTGGGGGTGTGCCGGCACGGAGCCAGGCTTCTCAGGGCTCCGGCCCTTGTCCCCCACCGGCAGGCCCAGGCCCAGGGCCGGGCCGAGCCCCAGAGGCTGCAACGGCTGCAGGGCGGAGAGAGCCATGTTTTCGAACAAGCTGTCCATCTCCACGGAGCCCGGTAAGGACAGGCCGGTCTGCAGCGGCGTTTGGCCCAGCTGCGCCTCCGTACTCACAAGTGCCACCGTTCGCCTGGCCGCCTGCGGGCCGAACAGGTCATCTTCGTCGGACCAGTCGCCGAAGGAGGTCAGGCTGGAGCTGTCCTGCCGGAGCTTCAGGGAGGACATGTTGGACTCCACCACCACCGCCTCCAGTGGCTGGTTGCCGGCAGCCTGGGTCAGTTGGGACGACTGGGACTTCCTCCCTCCTCCTCCTCCTCCCCCTCCTAGCCCCCCTTCCTCGCAGCTCCACACCAAGCCCTTGCGCTTCTGGACGCAGTAGCGTAGCAGCAGCCACACCAGCGCCTTCAGGAAGTCGTCCTGGAGCTTCCTCAGGTTGTCGTGCGAGTCGATGATGCCGGAGAGCACGTTCCGGGCGTCAGAGTAGACCCGCACGGGCAGGGCGGCGCATGGTGTCAGGGCGTTGCCCCAGTGCAGGTTGAGGCCCTGGGTGAGTCCCAGCCTCTCTGGCCTCTCCAAAGCGCTCTCAAACACCTCGTCCACCCGCCGAGCCTCCACGGTGTGGCAGGACGTCTCCTGCAGCTCAAGGCCCTGGGAGAAGACATTGGCTCAGTCAGTGGTCTCAATACATTTATTTTTGTAGGTATTTGAGTCTATTGATTTAATATGCTAATGAATTTTTAATAGTTGCCAATAATGTTATGTTAATGTTGCTTACACACACACACACAGCCCCGGAAATTGTGAATGTTAAAACGAACAAAAAGATTATATTATTATAAAAATACATATTACATGCAATTAAAAAATAAATATGTATAAATAGTAATCAGTAGCCTCTTAATTTTCTCCTACAGCTCGATACCGATTTTCAGTCCAATTTTATGCACACGTGTATGATTTAATACTTTATTGTATTTCCGAACAAGTATTCCAATACTCTCTCAAAAACACCCTTAAAAACACTCAAATATAATTAAGAAGTATAACAGAAGTCATCTTTGATTTGTAGCTTCAGTGAGCACACATGTAAACATAGCCATACACTCAAAATGGCCACTTTGATTGACATGTCAATTGAGCCAGTCAGAGCTGTCAAATAGCATATACCTCCTGTATTAGCCAATAAGAGCGTATGTTAAATGAATAGCCTTGCTCTCTTCTTACAAAGAGCCAAATGCAATCAATTGTGTTGATGACAGAGTGTAGGGCAGGCAATTACATTTCAACTTGAGGTTATATGGAGACAGTAGGGATTAATGGGAAAACATGCATGCAGAATGTGAAAAAACGAATACTCCAATCACAATATTTAAATTGAACACATACCCAACGAACGAATACCCGAATAATCTAATATTTGGGGCCATATATATAAAATAATTATATAATATGATGGTAAGGTTTTTATTTATCTTGTATGTCATCTTTCATCTGATTCTTTTAACCATTTCACCATATGCCATTAATTTCAGTATCATATGATATATATTTATTGTATTCTTTTATGCACCTGTTTTAAATTTTCATTTTTTTTTATTCGATTCCTTTAAAAGTGAGTAGATTTTTAGACGGAAATGAAATCTTAAATTTTTGCTGTTTTCCATCTCTATATACTTGGCAATGGTAATATAAATATGTTTAGTTATAATGTATTCACATTCAATAGCTTCTGCCCTATCAAATAAGACAATAAGTGTGCATATGCCTCCTGGTTGAGGAGCTACACTTGATGTATTTGTGTTATTACATTTTAGGCCATTTTCCTGGAAAAAGGGTTGGCTCTTAAAACCATTTTTATTCATGTTGTTCCTCTGTATTTGTTTTGGGAAGCACAACTGTATGTATTCCCTCTCTGTAAAGCACCTTGAACTGCAATTCTGTATGAAAAGTGCTATATAAATAAAGATTATTATTATATATACAAATACACACACACAATCATTTACATATAGTGCCTCCGGAAAGTATTCACAGCGCTTCACTTTTTCCACATTTTGTTATGTTACAGCCTTATTCTAAAATGGATTAAAATAATAATTTTCCTCAAAATTCAACATACAATACCCCATAATAAAAATGAAAAAAGTTTTTAGTTTTAATACATTTGAAAAAATTTCACATGCACATAAGTATTCACATGCTTTTGGTCAATATTTTAAAAAGCACCTTTGGCAGCGATTACAGCCTCAAGTATTTTTGAGTATGATACTACAAGCTGGGCACACCTACTTTTGGGCAGGTTCTCCCATTCTTCTTTTCAGGACCTCTCAAGCTCCATCTCCAGTCTGAGGTCCAAAGCGCTCTGCAGCAGGTTTTGATCAAGGATGTGTACACTGGCCAGGTGATGAGCGGTGCCTGGTTTCCTTCAGACATGACGCTTGGCATTCAGGCCAGAGTTCATCAGACCATATAATTTTCTTTCTCATGGACTGAGAGTCCTTCAGATGCCATTTGGCAAACTCCAGGCAGGCCGACTGAGGAGATTGGTGGAATGCTGCAGAAATGGTTGTCCTTGTGGAAGGTTCTCCTCTCTCCACAGAGCAATGCTGGAGCTCTTTCAGAGGGACCATAGGGTTCTTGGTCACCTGCCTGACTAAAGCCCTTCTTCCCAGATCACTCAATTTGGCCGGGCGGCCAGCTCTAGGAAGAGTCCTGGTGGTTCCAAACTTCTTCCATTTACGGATGATGGAGGCAATTGTGCTCATTGGGACTTTCAATGCTGCAGAAATATTTCTGTAGCCGTCCCCAGATTTGTGCCTCGATACAATCCTGTCTCGGAGGTCTACAGACAATTCCTTGGACTTCATGGCTTGATTTGTGCTCTGACATGCACTGTCAATACAGTACCTTATACCTTATATAGGCAGGTGTATTCCTTTCCAAATAATGTCCAGTCAACTGAATTTGCTACAGATGGACTCCAATCAAGTTGTAGAAACATCTCAAGGGTGTCAGTGAAAACAGGATGTGCCTGAGCTACATTTTGAGTGTCATGGCAAAGGCTGTGAATACTTATGTAAACATTTTTTATTCGTTTTATTTTTAATACATTTGCAAATATTTGAAGCAAACTTTTAAATGAGTTATTATGGGGGTATTGTGTTTATAATTTTGAGGAAAAGCGTTAATCAATTTTGGAATAAGGCTGTAAAAAGTGAAGCGCCGTGAATACTTTCCATATGCACTATTATAATCATTAACTGAATATACATTTTTACTTCAGGTAAACGCATAAATTCAAGAAAAGGCAAAACTAATGGTGAATTGACGGCCATTCATGTTTGACAAAGATTGTTTCTCCGTATCGGCCATTAGAAAGTAAAAACGGACTACCACCAATCTCGTGCCGATCTATCGGTGCATCCCTAATGAACAGCTAACGTTTTCTGCAGCAAAACAACATAACTACCTTAATATTGACGGTGCAGTAGCCATAGCCTCTCTCCAGGATCATGATCCACACCATGCGGTCCTGGAAGCGACCGAGGAAGTGTGAGCCTGGAGACAGGGAGCCTACAGTAGGGGAGAACAACCATGAGAACAACGTCATCCGCCCAATGCTGGAGAGCGGTCGTGGTGCGGGAGCTGATGCTGAATGCGGGGCATGAAACATACACACAAGTAGGGGTCACACGGCCCTTTCATCTGGCATCAGTGTGGCTGCCCCATTCCAATTGCTCAGGGGAGGTCACGATACTGGTTGTTATAATGGCTGACTGCGCCGATCTAAATATTGAATTGAGTCTGCATTTGCTTTCCATTAGCGTCAAAAGCCTTCCCTCTGATGGTAGACGACTAAAAATGGCTAAATCGTGGCAGCAAGAGCGGTGGAAGCCCTCATTTTGAGCCGACTACTTTTCTCGGGTCTCAGGGCACGGTGATCTCCGAAGGCTCAACTTGGATCCTGTGAGCTTGCGTTGCCGGCGGCGGCTCACCTGTATTGCTCACGACGACACGAACAGTCCCTTTGATATAAAGATTTGAGAAACGCTTTCATATGCGTGTGGCCCCTTCCCGACCTAACAGAATGCACACAGTGTCAACACAATTATAAAATTAGTATTAAATTATTATTAAAACGACATCCCAACATTGTTCCAGTATTGTATGTTTCTAGGAGTAACCTGGATGTCAGGACTTCCACTGCTGCGGGCTGCAAATAGGAGCGCTCTGTCATCGGGGACTAACACGTAATCTCAATACAGATCATAGTGATGATTATCCCATGTCAGAGGTATTTACATTTATTTTATGCTACAATTTGACCTTTCCGTGTTTGGTGTCTTCTTAAGCAGCCTTTTCCAATTTACAATAAATTCATATATAAAAGGCATAAATAACAGTGGTAAGATGACTGTTCTGGGTTAAAGGCTAGGTTTGCATTCCTCTCTACTCTCCCCCTACAGCTCTCATAGGCTCACACTGTTGGCAAGAATGTGGCGATACGATACGTATCAAGATACGTATCACGATACTAATTATAAATATATTTTTTTAATAAATAGTGTTTTAGAGAATCGATAGTGTCGTGCAATGTAATATCGCTATACTCGGGTGTATCGATATTATCTTACACCCCTATTCTCTTCTGCCCCTACATCAACCCAAACATTTGCGGACAGAAGGGTTTCAAACAGTTAGGAGAACTATGGTTATCGCAGAACGCTACAGTATAAAATAGCACTAGAGTATAAAATAGGAATGTTCCTTTAAATGTCCAAATGCCTCAAACCTTTGACCTAAAGGTAGAGTCAGCAAAGATGAAAACATTATGGTTGATTTTTGAAATTAATCAAAACAAAACAAAAAAAAAAACTCTCCCTTCAAAGCGTCAGCCCCCAAATTGGACACGCATTGGCATTGCAAAGGCTGGGGAAAAAGTTGTGTGGAGTGGTCTGCACCACTTTGTCTGTGTAGAAACACCAGATTATTCTTTTAGTTTTCAGCGCACACAGCAAAGGTAGCTGGCGACCTGAGGAGATATTCGCGCACGCGCGCACACACACACACACACACGCACACGCGTTGAACCAACTAACCCAGAGCGCCTCTGGCGAAGGCCCTCCTCAGCGCGGAGGCCAGGCTCCCGCTCATCTGCTGGTAGAAGATGGAGTCGGGGCAAGGGCAGGCGGTGCCCACTGGCCCGGGCCAGCTGCGCTGGGGCCGGGGGAAGCCCACCAGGAAGATGGGCAGGGTGAAGAGGGGCAGCAGAGGGGCCGACATCACGGCCGAGAGGGTGACCACGGCCAGCAGCAGCGGGCACAGGGAGGCGTTGAGCGCCAGGAGAGTGCCGGCTGACTGCCTCCGCTGCTTCTTCTCTGTCCACGACGTGACCAGCACAGTGAGGGCAAACTTCAGCTTGGCCAGGAACTGGACCCCCCTGTCCATCAGCAGGCCCACCTAGGTGACACATGAACACACGATGTGTGTGGAGACCACGCTGTGTATTAAGGTGAGTAACCAATTAGAAATGATGCGCTTATTCAAGTACTGTGTGTACTGTATGTGTGTTGAGACCACGCTGTGTATTAAGGTGAGTAACCAATTAGAAATGATGCGCTTATTCAAGTACGTAAGAATTCAACAGATACTATATCAAACCACAAAGTGGGGTTTTTATTTTTCAGACGGTTAGCACCCAATCATTTTAATTGTTCATAAGTTGATACAAAATGTACCTGTATGACAATGTTTTTTTTTAACAATGATACCAGCAGCACCACAATATATTGCTGGTAACACTCAAGTACAATAACGACCAACGAACATAGTCTCGTCCGTGTGAAAATAGATTTGCCCTGGTCAGTTTGGAATGACCAGGTTCATAGAAATAGCATGCAAATCTGTATGCAAACCCATAACACCACTAATGCTACAACCCAAATGGCTGTATAATGCAGGGGGCTCAATGAAGTTGCATTCACCAGAAGGAGCTGGACTCCGGTGCCCAGCTTGTCCCACCCTGGCAGGGTGCTGTCTCCGGCCGCCAGGCGAACCACAACCACCACTGCTATCTGTAGCAGGGCCTCTTCTGTACTCTGCCACACCTACACAGTAGAGCAACATCCGTCACCCAACCACACAGACATGTACTGTAGCAATACTGCTACTGAGGTAATACGTGTGTGTTTGAAAAAGAAACACTACCAAAAGACACGCTCAATGTGTCATTTGCTTTAGAATGCATTTAAAGTCAAGTGTTTTGTATAGTTTATACTCGTTATTAATTACACAGTGGTTTGTTTGTTTGTATATTACTCTCTGCCTCACTACATTAACAATTAGATTATTTAGCAGACCTTTTGTTTGTTTACATCTTTATTGTCTCGATTGTAGTTGTAAACATATAGTAGTCTTTAAGTCATTGTAAGCCCCTTAGAAACACATTCACCCCACATGTTGGGTCAGTGTAATGCTTAAGCCTGATGTTCTTACCACTCTGAAGGCCCTCGTGAATCCCACACAGAGAGAGGCTGTATGCAGCAGCTGCAGAGAGTTGTCCATGGACACGAATGCGATCATCGCAAACGGCGACACTGCAAAGCCAAAACCTAACGGTGATCACCGAGTCTGAAGGCTACATACAGACCACCAGGTTTCCCTCGCGAGTGCACCCGGCACGGACTTACCGAGGTTCAGCAGGGTTCGCCGGACGGCCGCGGCAGCGCGGAGCCCCTTGTTCCTCTTCTTAAACACCTGCACGTTCGCCATCCCTCTCGGGTACAGGGGGTTGAGGAGTACCCCCCCGAACACGTAGGCCCCTTGGATCTCACCGAGGGCCCAGCAGAGGACAAAGAGGCCGAGCAGGAGGTAGCTGACGGGCGCCTGGGGGCTCTTCACCAAACTCTGCACCTGAGCCGGGGCGAGGAAGTGATGCAGCAGGCCTGCCTCCGCCATGGCCGCCGCAAGCAAGCACACGTACACCAGCAGCTCCTTGCAGCCCAAATACCAGCCGAAGGAGGCGGGAGGAGGCGGCGACGCCTTCCCGCGCCACCGGGGGCACCCACACACCGAGGCGGACATCCCACAGAGCGTGGCGATCTGGCTGAGGTCCAGGCTCAGCAGAAAGCCCATGGAGGTGGAGAAGAGGACCACGCCCAGTGTGGAGGGGATGAAGAAGTTACTGACAGCCACGGCGACGGACACAGCAAACATCACCAGTAGCCTTGGAGACAATGTACAGACATGGTCATCATATCAAATTAATACAATCAAGACATTCTTCTGGTCGGCGAACGCCTGGAAGTGACGTTGTGCGATTGCTCAGTAAGACAACTCTGAAAACAAAGGGTTTTTTTCTATATGGTCCAAATCAGTCAATGACTGCATCTTGGCAATGCCTGGGAGCTCATCATAAAACAAATATATACTAAATAGCCCAACTCAGCATAATAAATCAAAATAAATTAACAGACTTTGCAAAACACATGTGAATAGCCTACATGTGAGTTTCACGTTTGGTTGCTAGGCCACAGCAGTTTGTTGTCACCGATAACATCTGCCGGATATGACATCATGCCGGCCAGATGAATAGGGTAGTCATTAGAACATTAAAGGTATAGTCAACTATTGTAAACTAACTCAGGCTGTAAGACCCACCCCCATTGGTTACTGTCGCTAATGTCCCACCTACTTTTGTAGCTTGTGGGACATTGGCTATGTTCTATGATATTCTAAAAAAAGGGTTATCTATCCTGTTTTGTTTTTCCCCCGATACAAGATTTGGATTCATCGTTAGTACCATTACTGTAGTCTGACTAACAACTGCTAACAATTAGCTTTGTTTATGGGACATGAGGCGTTGCTAAAGAAAATCAGGTGATGTATTGTAAGATAATTTACCAAATATCTCCTTGCATTTCTCTATCTTAACATTCTTTGTGCGTGCAGAAAACAACAACTCACAACAACAATGCCCTTGGCTTTGCAATGCGTTTCAATGTGTGGGGCGGTCTGAGGGTGTTTGTTTTTATTTGAGCTATTTTGAGTTCTTGAGAATGTCAACCCTGTCGGTAAAAACAAGTGTTTCTACATTTTGTTGATATTTGATCAAAACAAAAACGCCTCTCCCTTCAAAGCCATAGGGTGCTCCCTTAAGGCCCCGGCACAGTGAGTGCTTGGGCTGTTCCAAGCATACGCGTCGGCTATTTCTGTAGGCTTATACAAAGAAACTTGCTTAATAAGCAATATTTATAACTACGACTCCTACGTTTCCTGTGAACAATATTAGTGTAACTTAGATATTCGCTGGATAGAAATATTTTGTATATGCCATTGCCGTCTGTAGTGGCCTTCAGCCAGTTGCACATGTGCAGTCAAGTTTTTTCATCACGCACAGAAAACAGTAACCTAGCAACCGCGAGGAGGTATTTCATTGAATTGGACAGAAGGTGTATTATCTTACAAACGCTTACTACAACTTTAAGGTTAATGATAAACAAGAGGTTTCTGGAACACCTGATGAAAACCTGAAAATACCTAAGGTTGCTGGACATGGGTGAGCCTCCCAGGCCAAACACGAGAGCCTGCTCCATGCCCCAGAGGAGCAGGGCATCCAGGGGAGACAGCATACCCAGCGCCCACAGCAGAGGTAGGAAGAGGAACAGCACATGAAGAATCTGACTGGCCAACTGGAGCTCAGGAACAGAGCCTGTGAACCTGAATGGCGCAGACAAGGTTTGACATTCACCGTCCCGCTATAACACCACACCCCAGTTCTCCAGGTCGCCAGCATGTCGTCACTCACCTATCAGCCAGGTCCACAGCAATGAAAGTGAAGATATACAGGGGCCGGGTAAGAGGAGTGATCTCGTATGTGTCTTGTGCCTGGAAAGTTGCCGTTTCCGTGGCCGTGTTGACGACGAGGGAATACTCGGCTATACACAAGGTCGCCCAGCTCAGGACAAAGACGACCAGGGACACACCGATGTTGCCGTAGAGAGCCGTCAGCCTGCCCAGCAGCACGTACCACGTCCCGAACCCACACAGCGCGCCTGCCAGAACGGCGTGAAGCACCACGTTCAGCCCGAACCTCTTGCCCGGGGCGATGAACCGGACGGTGTCGGGGCCAACACAGTGGGTGAACTCAACCTCCTCCTCGTCGGCCAGGATGTTGGGCGCCCCCAGCCTCTCCACGGTGCCGCTGCGACGGGAAGCGTGCAGTGCCAGGGCCTGGACACCCGCCGCTGCCCCGAACATCAGCATGCCGGCGAGCACAGCAGCGTGAAGCTCCTGCAGCAACTGCAGCTGACAGAGGAGCGTGCCAACACCCCCAAACAGCCATGGCGTCAGGAACAACACTGCCTGGTTGACGTACACGTAAGGCGGGGCGCAATAGCCCAACTTGAAGCGTGGACCTCCCAACACTGTCTGGGGGAACCGCTTCCAGAAGAACTCCTGCTTGTAATCATTGAGAAGGGGCACGTCTGGCCCCATTCTGACCATGCCCTAGAGAGTGGCAGGTCATCTCCACACAGCTGAAGGATGACAACCATTCATCCTAGATACAACCAAGTGGTCTGCAAGGAAACAGCTTCAGTCAGAGGTATTGTTTAAATGCAACGATTTGGACATGACTTTTAAATACAGATAAGTGTGTTTGTCATTTATTGAAATACGTTAATGAAAAACTCGTTTAACGTCGTTTTTGGTCTATTGTTAATTGTTCGCACAGTGTGAGCTCTGTTTTGTTTCTATGAAACTGCTAGGTTACAAGAATAACTAAACGCTGCCATGAAAACAGAACACAAGCAATCACCTTGACTGAAAAATACTAAATTAACTTTTGACCAGTTAGTGAAGCAGAGATTGAAAAGTTCCAAAGGTAATGCAAACAAGCCATTGGCAAATATAGTGGATTTATCATACGCTTTGATCACTCTCTTTGTCTGTGTTTACCCCATCGCTAGCTTTCGAGCTACGCAAGCAAGGACTGTCAGCTTGGCTACAGTAACCGTTAGCTTACTTCTAGTAGCCAAGTAAGGCAGCTCACATCCCAATAAATATCAGTAAATGTGGTTATCTGGTAAGCCATTTGGAAAATAATTAACTTACCCATAACAGCAACGATCTCATTTGGAAAGTAAACATCTGTTGTATGTTCACCAATACTTGCAGTCGCAGATACTACAGGATAGATTAAGAAAATGAGCCGCTAGCTACACAAGCAGCTGGCAAGCAAAGCAACAGCGGGATGATGCGGAGACAGATGGTAACCAATGGGATGCCAGACGACCAAGGAGAAAACCTTTTCGTTGTTCTTGGTTGGCCCTTCATTTACAAACCCCGCCTACCACGATTCCAATTCTGCCCATTGACAACAGAAAATACACATAAGCAGAAGCACAATAATTTGGATTGTCATGAGCGACCATGACTAGCAACATGTAAGACTTTTGTTCGGAAGCATGGTAAATATTGTGACATATTGCAAATAAATCACTGACAAATACACTAGTAGAAAATGTCTTGTATTAATTACTGAGTGGTAAAGCAAGCCATTTGATTAGTTTAGAATCTTAGATGGATTTATTTTGGAGAATTAAAGATATACACAATTCACAGGCTATGTTGATGCAGTCAACTCTTCAGATTAGCAAACGTTTTATTATGAAAATCACAATTGAATTTATGTCAAATTATTCAATTCAGTTATAAAATTAAGAACAATTGAAAAAGATCGATTCATATGTTATATATTTTTAATTGTTAAAATAAATAGTTTCCTATCACAAATAAATGGCATTAGCTCACAATGCCTAATGAAAAAGAGCATTCAATCTTCTAGTTACTCTCATCATCTAATTACAAATACATATGGATGGTGTTTATATTCCATATCCTGAGTAATATTTCACCTATTAACAGCCCCAAACAGCCCCTGCATCATAGGATTAGTGACAGTTACAGTCAAAACTCCTTGTTGTAGGCTATTATTATTGTAATAATACTGTATGAATGTGGATTGTGTGTATCTCCCAAATGTTAATTTAAGCAGGAGAAAGGAGAACGGTCAGAAAGGAGGACCATGAAGTGATCAAATAAAAAGGCCACAATATCAAAACAGAAAATATAATAATCTGTAGCAAAGGAGATTACAGTTGTTTTTGTTGATATTTGTGTCTAGGGCTGCATGAACAAGATGCTATGCGCTTGTCATCTGGTGGGGGAAAAAAAGTAATTTCTCTAAGATACATTAAACAACAAGAGAAAAACTCATCAGTCCTGAAACAAATATTACACTATAAGCTTCCCAATTTGTTGTAGGATTGCCTGAACATTTTTACTTGTATTAAGACGTGGGGGCTACAAATGGAGATAAAGAAAACACTTTACCACAAGATGTTGATCCATGGAACCTTTGAGGTCACCCTGAAAATTGATTTCTGAGAACAGAAGTGATTTCTTTGTGGTTTTGTAATTGGTTTATGTTGTTTTTGGGTGTTTCAGCAAAGCAATACTATTTTTTTTGTGATGGTTATGCAAGATAGTAGTCTAATATCTTAATTTATTGTGACCACCAAGGTCCCTCAGTACAATGTCTAAAAAACAAAGGCATTTCTTTTCACTTTTCTAAATGATCACTCGTTCTCTTATTCATCTACACTAGTTTTCCTCACTTCTCCTTCTCTTTCATTTTCTTATCACTTTCTTTTCACTGTTCTTTATTATACTTCAGACAGGAAACAAATTACGGAAAATAACGAGGGGCGGCTATAACACAAAGCCATTTTTAGAGAGGAAATATGGTGAGATTGTTCTTTAATGGAGTACCTATTTGTGGTATCAACAGACATAGAAAATAATATGCATCTTTTGAACACAATTATTTGCATTTTGATGACAACCTTCCCTCAGTTGCCATCATTGTCCAAACAATTTCATCTTTACAATAGCAATTTTCCAGTAAGTGACTGCTGTAACCTCTAAGCTATAGCACTCCCTTAAGCCACTATGGCTTGGCATATGTGGTCTGCTGTTATATTACATATATATAATGCATAATATAACGTATTGTCTTTGTGATTGTTTTAAAAAATCATTGCTCTTTACCAACAACCCCATGTTCTCTGGTCCCATACATCGGAACCTATGGGCAGGACAGAAAACATCTAGAGAGTTACTTACCTACAGACTCTTGGACTAATGTTGCTAGACAAAAATGTAGAGACTCATTGAACCAGCAAGACCTCATAAGGAACTGTGGATCTGTGATTGGGGGAAATGAACATCCTCTCTCTTCAGCTGTCTCATAACTCATATAGTTTGTTGACGATGAGCACATGCGCACACACACACACACACACGCACGCACCCACGCACGCACACATACAAGAGTAATGGTGAATCCAGACTATATGTAGCAGAAGGCCAACTTGCTGTTACACATTCTCCCTCCAAGCCTTGAATCCATATCAGGCAGATGAAAACATAACCTGTCACATTCCATCCCATTAAACCTGGCTATGAACCATGCGCTACTCACACAGGGCAGATGGCAGAGAGAGCTAGAGAGAGAGAGAGAGAGAGAGAGAGAGAGAGAGAGAGAGAGAGATGGGGTGGGGTGGGGGGATCCAAGTGAATCTGGGCTCACTCAAGATTGATGAATTATTCACAGTACTTATGCTAATTTCATTTTAATGCCGAAAATACTGACAGATATGCAAGAAAGATATACAATTGAGTTGTACTATATTGGCGCCCTAAGTCCTACAGGTGTAATATGAAAGCATTTAGCACATAGCTTACACATGCATTTCATATTTTTACTGTAGCCATACATAGTATATTTAAACTGTGTAATAATCCTGTATGTCATGCATTAAATAATTTTTATATTGACCCACCAAATCTCTGCATTAGAGATTTTTGTTTTGTTGTTCGTCGAGCCCATGTTGACGTCTGATGTCAGGCAGGAAGGCAATGACAACATTAACGCACTCATTTGCGCAGTGCTCTTCCTCCTTCGTGCTGGGGAGGTACACAAATTAGGTGAAGTAGGTACATGCATTAGGGTCGAGCCCATTAGCAAAGAGCCTTTTTACTTCTGATAACTAGAAATACGTACCCACTGATACAACATGTCTAGCAAAAGATATAGCCTACTAGCCAGATATAAATATCCTCATTTAGCAGCAGGAATGAAACATGACAAGTTAAAATGGATTCGGCGAGCCAAATAAAGGAGTGTTAGTGGAGCGCTAAGGACACCTAGTGGTCAGACTAACGTCACTCGCTAATTGGAGAAACATATTTTTAGGATTGGTTTGTGGACAATCTCGGCTGTGGTTTGATACCGCCATTGAAACGGTTGTTTAACTTGTCTGGGAGCAGGAATTACAATGTAACCTGTAGTTAAAATGTGAACATGTGAAAATATGTAATATTTTACACATTTGTATAATATGTAATATTTTACACATTTATTTAACATTATTAGGATTATAATGTGGTGTGGCAAAGGTCAGTAGAGGATGGTGGCCATTTTAAATACTGTAGGCCAGGCCTATTGCATATGTTTCAGAAGTCAGACCATTAGGTCCAAGACGCATGACAATCTTTTTTATTACAAGTTTGTAATCATTTAACTTTAAAATGAGTTAGTATTAGTGCATCTCATAACCCATTTTCATTAAAATAAGGTCAGTGACAGAACATTTTAAGATGATAAAATACTGTAAGACTCTAACTTTCTACAGAAGACTAACTGTATACTGAAATGTTCCTTTACACGTTAGCCTACTAGTTGTAAACTTGTAGTGGACCACTTTTAAATATATATATATATAAATGATATATTAAAAATATAATATATAAATAAGCAGATAAAATGCTGACCGATCTCTAAAATCCATTTGGACCTCATTCAAGATTACATCTTTATCAGAGTGACTACAGATTATTGCCCTCAGAGATGTGTGCTAAAGATGGATTATCAACTTGTTGAGGATCCATTTGACCCGATGGACACAGCACACCAGACTCACGAGCTGTTACATCTGTGGGTCTCATGTTTGGGGGGGGGGGGGGCTAGTGTAACAGGATAGGACAGCACTATGACACCAAAACCTCTCATCCTCAGATTACCATGTTTTAGTGAGCTACATAGATAGAAAACGGCAGTTGCAGTCATTATACGTGCATTGGAAGAGATGTACTGTGCTGCCCTCAGTTAAGTAGCCCACTTTTCTCTAAAAGCAGTTTTGGTCTAAATCAGAATTCAACAGGCGCAAAGATGATTTATTAACATGCATTGAAAACAAAACAAAACAATAAAATAAACATCTACAGGACAAAATTACTTCCGTGGGCATTTATGGGTAGAGATCTGGTTTTCACATTTGGCGTCTATACCAAAAAAGAAGCACTGGTTTGCTCCATATCTTCCCCCAAGGACTTTCCCCTCAGGACCATTTACATGGTTGGAGGTTTATGAGCTCCACCATAGTGGAATCTGGAATACAATGTGCATGAGGAAAGAGTCACAGCATAGCACACACCAGGCATGTACTGTATGTGAAAGGAACAGCACTGTTCACTCTCAACCAACCTGCTGTCTCGTTCCACACTGAAATACGTGCAGACAACCTTGCTTCCATCCGAAAAGATGCCACCGCCGCCGCCACCTCTTCTGACATGTCTGCAGGCGACCTCAGTTTGGCCGCCGCGTGAAGGGATGTTAAATTTTGGCCTCCTGTCTGAGATTGGGGAATGAGTGGAATGAGCCAGGCTAAAAGAGTCAAGCGGCGACTGTGAGGGATTGCATAGCCTGAATATGAACCCTCACACAGACCTCACGCGCTCTTTGGGCCGCTCTGCTTCAGGAAGTGCGGCCAGAGACATTATAGCACTTAGAGAATTATCAACAGAGATCTATAGTACAGGTCAATCGCACGCCATAATGCCATAACGACCAGTGACACTGGCTCCAGTCAGGAGTTGGTCCCCGGGCGCTGCACAGCGGCTGCCCACTGCTCCCTTGAGGGATGGCTTAAATGCAGAGGAAGTATTTCGCTACATGTATGTGCATGTGACAATAGAAGCGCCTTTACCTTTATAAACAGAGGTTGCATGCACATATCCCACCCCTCCCCGCAAAGAACCAATCGTCTGCTTTGTAAGAGCTGAGCCGTTAACCACACAGTTGCATGTGTAGTAGAAGTTTACCTGCTGTGGCAAAATAATTAATTAAATAATCAAATGAAATAATAATACAAAATAAAATAATTCAACCTTATCTTGGGACGAAGTCACCAGGTGGTTTACCAGCTTTTATGTGCTGTTTCCCCATTAATTTAGCTAGAGGCCGGATCACCTGCCCGGAGGCATTACTAAGATGGCTGCTGAGTGGCCAGACCATTGCTAGGAACAGGGACCACAGGTTACTGCAGCATGCGTTATCGTGTGGAACCTCACATCTGGATGCGTCGTGGGGCTCGTCCAGGGTGCCGGCTGCAGTGACGTCAGGGCCCAGGAGGCTGTGCAGTCCTCCCCCCAATACACATGGGCCTCGCACGGGTGCACTGTGTGTCATGAGGGGCATCAGCCCCGTCAGGGTGGTCTCCATGAAAGACACGGGAGGCCCGGGGCACTGGCAGCATGGCCATGCAGCACAGAGAGAGAGACAGAGGGACAGAGAGAGGGAGGAATAGAAAGAGGGGGAGAGAGGGGGAGAGAGAGGGAGAGAGGAAGAGAGACACATAGGGACAAAGAGAGAGGGGGAGAGAGAGAGAGGGAGAGGGAGAGGGAGACGGGAGGAAGAGAGAGACAGAGGGACAGAGAGAGGGGGAGAGAGACGGGGGGGGCGAAGAGAGAGAGGGAGAGGGGGAGAGTTAGAGGCAGGGTTATTTGTTGTTTTCGGGAACGCTTGCTAACAATATCCCTCCGCGCGTCTGCGGCGACGCTCCACACACTGAAACGCATTCTGAGGCAAAGCGTAGTGCTGCGGCTTTGTTGATACGGGCGGTTTTCGCCACTTTGCTTATGTTCCTATTCACGGAGCCAGGGCTGTGTGGAAGTATCAGACACTTTTTTCAACATGGAAACGGTAAGATAGATGACAGACCCATTGAGTTATGCATTAACGTGGTTGACAGGGAAGGTACATTTGTGAGACCATTCAGGGAAAATAGGCCCTGACCGGTGAGAAACCCTTGGGCGTGGTGAAAGAAAATCTAAATCGACTTCCATAGCGGCAGGGGATATCAACCAGAGCAGATATTCTCGCAGAGCATTTGACTTGCTGACATGAATGTCTATGGTAAAAATGACTCTAAAATCACACATGAGGGACATCCACCTCAGTATCTACTGTACCTCCCAACACAGCTGTTACTATTGTGTGTGCGTGTGTGTGTGTGCGTGCGCGTGTGAACGTGCACGTGTGCGCGTATTTCGAACTCTAACTTTGTATGTGGCTATAGATAATTCCAACACTGGTAAATGATAATGGCTACGTCACAGTAACTATGGTACGCTCCCAATAAAACATGAAACAGTAGTCGGGTGAGGACAGACTGAGGGCTTGGGGTGAGAGTTATGAGGTCAATGAAAGGAAGGGGGTGGGGAGACTATCCTTTCCTGTTTATGTTTTTAATGAGAAAGCCCAGGATCAGCACTCATGTCATTCCCACATGTACTAGTACAGATAGAGAGAGAGAGTGGGGGGGTCACGTTGACCTAGCTAATAGGGGGTAAATCCACTGGTGCATTATCGGCCGGGCACATTTCATCTAATCAGCAGGCTTAGGCTGCTTTTAATTCAGAGCTGGAGGAGCATTGCTGCCTCGCTCGCTTGTTGCGTGCACAGCAAATCAGTCAAGTGGACGGAGCTTGATCCCGGGCTGTGGTTTTAAATGTCTCTCTTTCGATTTGAGGTTTGATTGTTGGCCATTCCCACTGTGTGACCGTATTACTCATGATAAGGCCTATTATGGGCTTACACAACAACAACAAGAAAAAAGCCTTGTTGAGTTGTCAACGAGGCTTGTCAGTCACATTTTTATGACCTAAAAAACACAACGGAGAATGGGAGCCCTTAAACCCTTATCAACCCTTAGATAAGGTTTTATGGGCTCCCATTCCAGTTCACACCAGCTACAACTTACAGTACCATAATGGTCTCTGTCTTATAGTATGTACGTACATCTGCATGTCTTGTGATGTGATGTGTGTGTGTGTGTGTGTGCATGCTCACAGACTGGTCTGTGTAGAGGAGCTCGGCCCTGGCTCTCTCCTCCAAGGTGACCAGCACTCCGTCCAGGACCTGCAGCCGAGGCAGACGCATCACTACCGGTGCTCTGTGGAGGGACCGCCGGGCCACCTGGGTGGGGGAAACAAACAAACCCAATGGGAACGTCGTCATGGCAGCCGCTTCTCACCATCAAAAGGGCGGTTGTGATGGTGAGAAGAACCACTGGCCTATGGAGCGACGTGGACATGACTCTATACCGTATACGCTAGCTAGCCCATCTGGAACAGCTAGCATGCTAGCACACAGCATGTCCTGAGAGGGCCCGGACCCCTGAGAACCCCTCTGAGCCAGCTGTCGGGCTGAGAGCAGCTCTCTCCTGCCCCCCCCAACCAATATGGCCAGCTGAGTTCCTCCCCTACAGTTGTGCAGTTGGGGAGTTGTGCAGTGTTGTGCAGCCCCGTCCAGGGGATGCACAACACTGCAGGACACCGCTGGGGCCGGGAGAGGAGTGTGTGTGTGCCAGACAAGTGAAGCAGAGAGGAGGAGAGAAGGGGAGAGAGGAGGAGAGAGGAGGGGGAGAGGAAGGGGATAGGAGGGGGAGAGGAGAAGAGAGGAGGAGAGGGGAGAGAGGGAGAGATGAGGAGGAGGAGAGCAGAGGAGAGGAGGAAAGATATCTTATGCATATAACAGCAGTGTGTTTTGCCTCCGGGTGTTGCTGTTGGCTTCTACTCCCCCCCCCCACATCCCCCACCCCACCCCACCCTCCTCCCTCCCTCCCCCTCACAGAGGATTAAGCCCTCTGTGAGAAGAGAGTCTGGGGGGGGGGTCTGCCACAGCTGAGTGCTGGCCTGGCTGGATCATGGGCACTGGGTTAGGTGGGGAGGAGGGGGAAAGGGGTGGGGGTGACTCTGTGAGCCATCATCTCCAGATGGGCGCTGTAGCCATGCCAACGGCGCCTGACAACGGCCCTGCCAGTTGGTCAGTGTATTTGTGTGTGATGGCAGCCAGTTAGAGTCACAGCAGGCGGCCCGGAGCGTAATCGCTTGGTTTGGAGCCACTGAGTCACACTAGTGGAGGTGTGCTGGTGCATGAGACAGTGGCAGCTAGGAGAGAACTGTTAGATGGATAGATACCAGCGGTACCTGAGTGCACAGGGTATTTATGATGAGCCAAATGCAGCATGCCTACAGTATACCATACTATATCATATTCATATTTCAGCAGAACATAGTCTTCATTATAACGGTTACTTCTAGTACATGCAAGTGTATTAAAAGTACTTGTGTGATACTTACAGGGTTGCCGACAACAGAGAGTTCAGTGAGTAAGGGAAGGGCTTCCAGCTTTTCAAGCTCGGAGATTTCCTATTAAAAAAATAAATACATAAATAAATAAATAAAAGATTAAATAACAGCCTTTCCCTCTCAAATGTCCACATGGCAGTGCTGGCATCCTACTGGGTGTGGCTCACGAATCTATATGCATTAAGCCTTGCCCTTTCCATATTGTTGGTGGTGTGAGGCTTGCAGCAGTGGCTGGGAGCGATTACACATGTGAGCTCTCACTAATCTCACGAGAGAGAGTTTGGACATGTGGCAGGACATGAGGGTCCCTCTCTCTCACGTCCCAAAGGGAAGGCGGGGGGGCCGGTTCTCGGTTGGAACTCAGTTCGCGGCCCCGCGTCGTGACGATCGGTTCGTTGGGAATGATTGCTGCATATTATGCCTTAATTCTAAGTGTGAAAAGATTAAGGAAGCGCTGGGATAGCAGCCCGGCAACAAAAGTGCAAATCACTCGCCCGTGGCGAGCGGTAGCAGACCGAGCAGCTGATTACACGTTGCTTGATTGGTTCCTCTCCTTCCTGATACAGCCAGCCATGACCTTCAATCAAACTTGATTCTCCCTAATACCAGCCCGTACATGTCACAGACGGCCAGTAACGACTCATGATTACAATGTTTCACCCCCTAGTTTCCGCACGGTGGGGAAGGAAATACGGCTAGAATGAATAAACGACATCTTCAACGTCGGAATGCGTTTAGCATATGAATGAATCAGTAGGCTACACACCAAAGCAAGCTATGACCTTGTGGTGTGGGCGCATTTCCCGGCTCACCGGGAACCATTCATAACAGCCTGGAAGTGCAAGCGCAGATTGTTTTTGGCGTTCCCTAGGGGAATACCTGAAGCTTGTTGGTGTCGAGGAACAGTCTGGAAAGACTGGCGAGGGGCTCCAGATGGCTGAGGTCGCGGATGCGGTTTTCCGCCAGGTGCAGCTCCAGCAGCGCGGTCTGAGACGCGAAGGAGTTTTCCCCAAAGGCCTTGACGCGGTTCCTGTTCAGCGCCAGCTCCCTGAGCTGGACCAGCCCTTCCAAGCCATCTACCTGGCTGATGTCATTACCTGACGAAGCGGGCGACAGCAAAGAACAACAGAAAAGAGAAATGCAGACGATGATGAAATGACACACTCATGCAGCGTGATCTTTCAATGTCATTTCATTTTTAGATTTAGATTTTAAAATATGGTGGTATAATTAGACAAATAAAAAGGACGGCCAGTCTGTGGTCTGCTTATGTCTGCTCGAGGAGACAAATCTCAATCAAATGACAACAAAAGCCGCCAAAACTGCTTGTTTCCTCTGAGCGTCATATCTCACCTGTCACGGGGGTCTAAAGAGGTCTTGGCTTTCTGTGTTTGCCTTTTTCACAAGCTCTATACAGCACTCCGTGCAGCGCAAGGGTGCCGCATCCACCCATAGCGTACCTTGGAGGAAGAGGGCTTTGAGATTGGTGAGCCTGCTGAGTTGTAAATTGGCCATATTGGAGATGCCATTGTGACTCAAATGCAGTTCCTCCAGGTTGGCCATCAGTGGTTCCAGGCTGTCCGATTCCCTGCTAAACACACGTCACACAACACAAGCTCAGGCGGGGGCTCGTTACCTTTGTGGTCAAATGGACAGACACCCCGTCAACACCCACAGCCTCACAGAGATGGCCTTACAGGTGGCACAGCAACTCAAAGCAATCACAGAGGACACAGAACAACTCAATCGGTGACTGGAATCACTTTGAGTTGTTGTGTCACTTCCTACAATGGGAAAACAAATAGAAAATGTATTTTTCGATACACGAAAAATGTGAAACTGGGTTTCAATCAAACTTTTGTGAGGCAAATATACAGTACAACAATGCGTCAGGGAGACCGAACTGTTTCAGAGATTAAGATATGTGTGTTTAAACAACAGAATAGAAACTTACAAAGAGAAGGAAAAACATGGCTCAGTGCTGCCCCCAAAAGGTTCAAATAGGCACATACTGTATAATTCTGTCTTCTACTGCAGTACACCATAGAGAAGCATAAGACATATCTATGTTATGAAATCAGTATTTTCCCATTCTACGTATTACAATGAGCTACGCGAGTGCGTTACCTGTTGCCTTTGAATGGTAGCTGTTGTCCATAGCCGCTGGAGTTGACTTTCTGATGTAACATCTGTCTGTTGGTCAGGTGGGCTTGGGTCTTCGTCCTGGGCAGAATGGACTCAATGTGGTTGTAGTTTAGATAGAGAACCTGCCAGGCAGCAGACATATCTTTATTTTAGGATAAGCTAGTGGTAACCTAAAGCTGGGTATGATCCTAACACCACGTCTTGCCTGAAAGCATCGCTAGATGTCCGGCCTCTACCTGCTCCGTAATACATGTCATTGCATTCACTGTATGTCGCTTTGGAGAAAAGCAACTGATAAGTCATTTAATTGTAATTGGAAAAGGGATTCATAGCAAATCAAGCCGTTTGATGAAAGGCTCAGTCCTTTCAGTACACAAGCTCAGAACCGACTACATCGTCTGAAGCCTCTGGGGTAAGGTCCAATATGATATTCCCAGGGTTCCGGATATCCCAGCCATGACTTCCTCTTCCTTAAATGCAATTATCTATTTGATTTTCTATTTGAGATGTGAGAATGTGGTTGGATTTGAATTTGGTTCACCTTTATATACAGATATCCACATACAGTATAATGCTAATTTGTTGGTTCATCTTTAGACACAGATATCCACATACAGTATAATGCTAATTTGGTTCGGCCTCATTCGCTCTCCACACAGACATGTTTGGTCAATGCCAAAACATAAACGCGGACACGCGGACACCTGTACCATTATCTCACGTCACGTATCTCACTGTATATTCACATGCATCCATTTGTTTATAGAGATGATTCACCAAGTGACATCTTATCCAATCACCTTAATGCTGGGCAGGTAGATGACCCCTGAGAAGGACGTGAGGTTGTTATGCTCCAAGTTGAGGCTGGACAGGTTCTGGAAAAGGTTTGCTGGAGCCAGATCCACCATCCTGTGCAAGAGCAGAAGGCACCCCAGGCACTGTCAAGCATCATTGGGAAAATGCACTGACGTCCATTTTGAACCATTCGCCGCGTGTGACCGCATTACCTAACGGAGCAGCTCTGCAGGTGGAGCTCGGTGATGTCCGAGTAGTTAGAGTGGCCCAGTTTCTCCGCCACCATGTCAGGGTTGAGGCGACCCCCGAACACATCCTTGGCATTTTCAGACTCGGTTGTTTCCTACCGAAACACAGCATCACCACCATCATTATCAGAATGTGGGATGGAGCAGCAGAACTGGCCACCACTGAGACATTTGAAACTGACAGATTGGATGTAATTGACACATACCACCGCAATCCCATCCAGGGCTTTCAGGGAGGGCAGCTGAAACACGAAATACATCCGATAGTTCTCCAAAAACTCTACAAGAGGGTTTCCGTAAATATCCAGAATGATGAGGTTTGTTAATCCCTGAGAAGGAATTTCACGGGTCAGAATTTGACAATTGAATCAAGTCATTGCTATCATATTTGGCCGAGACCGCTACCTTGAGGAAGTATATATCTCGTGTGGTACATATGTTATTGTTGCTGATGCAGAGCTCAATAAGGGATCGAGCCCTTTGGATTCCATTCAGGGACGTGATGGAGTTGTTCTCCACAGAGAGGAAGTGCATGTTGGGCAGCTTCTCCAGGACAGAGGCCTCCACACATTGCAGCAGGTTCCCGTTCAGATTGAGTCTGGTCAGACAATGCAGCGTAGACAACCCTGAATAAAACATAGAGAGAGAAACGATCATTTACGGAGTTGAGTTCTCTCTTTGCTTCTATCTCTCTTCCTTTCTGCGAAACACCAACCATCCATTTTAGTTATGCAGTTGTCCTCCAGACTCAGCTCCTCTAGTTGCAGGCAGCTCTCGAGCCCCTTCACATTGGAGATTTCATTATCATTAAAAGAGGCCCAGCGCAGGTTCACCAGTTTGTCCAGGTTGGGAAGCCTGTCAATCCCTTGGCCGTCCAGATTCAAGGCAGTGATCTGTTTATAAAGCAGACTGAAATGTTATTGTGTGCACTTCACAGTATATAGTATACTAGATGCAGTGTGTATTGTTTATAGACCTAGATATTTACGCTGATACTCACGCATTAATTAAAATGCAAGTAATACAATTATGAGTATTTGTTCAAATGATGGAAAGTGTATTTGTCACTGTAGATAATTTGTCACAGTCAAACTCTTGTATTGTTTTGTCTATTAACGATGACACCATATTTAAAGCAGGCAACTCTAGTTCACCATTGAGGCCCAGTCTGGGTCTGGGTCTCCGGTGAGGTCCCAGGGCGCTGGGCTGAGCTGACATAAGAACTGCGCTGTTGACAGAAGGCTCAGGCTGCGAGGTCGATGGCTATCTGTCCGGCAGTGGGCCAGAAGACATGCCTGAAAGGCCACAATGGAGGCTGATTGAATTACGGTGCAATGCAGTACCTGTATATTGTATTACACTGTATCAGTAATAAGCAATGTTTCCAGCCTTAGTATTGGTATAGGTATTTGATTACCGACATACCGATACCAATTACAGACACAAATAATAATGAATAAAAACTCAAATACATTTCTGTATTAAATACTTTCTCAACTATATTTCTGGCATGGTCCATCATCATACAGCGTTAATTAGGTAGTTACGTTATTATCCATAAATGTAATATCTACTGAGGGAGTTGTTTCTCTAAACCTGGTTTATTCTGGAGAGGGCACCCATCTGGACCGGGGCAGCAACATCTTCTCCTGCTACTAGCTCATTGTCCAGGTGTGTCAGCGTTACCAGGTGCCCCAGTATGGTCCTTCTGACCATCTCAGGCTAAACGCAGCGCACAGGAGCTTCATTATATTGGATATGAACAGTAAAATGACACAGACTGCAAGGTATTTACAGTACCGTGGACCCATAAAGAGTTCAGGGGATGACAAAAGAATAGCATGAACAAAACAATTAAAACAAAATTAATAAAAGAAAATTATTGTCATTTTTAATACAATGTGGATGATGTTTGTAGTGTTCATGGTTGATTATATGCTTATTGTTCTATGCTTTACAATGCTATATTTACTGCTGCATTACTATACAGAGAGCCCCTGCACTGTTGTTGGCAGTAGCAGCTGTGTTTATAGCATGCCGTGTGTTTACCCTGTGCCAGGGGTTGTGTCGGCAGTCCAGGGTCAACAGGGCAGGGGTGTGTCTTCTGAGCAAAGTGGTCATCTCCCTGGCCTTAGTCAGCTTGTTCCAGCGCAGGTCCAGCTGTTTGAGTCGCCCCAGCCCCCGGAGCCCCTCCAGGGTCTCCACCTGGTTAAAGCTGGCATCCACAAACTCCAGGTTGGGCTGTGGGAATATCAGGGATAAAGGGGAATGGCAAGAGAGCTGCGGCGCGCTTTACAGAGAGTAAAGCTCCATAGATGTCCGACTGTGAACGGCCGTCTTTCGCTCTCTACCATGTGTGAGATGTCGTCCACTCGGGTGATTTGGTTGAAGCTGACAGTGAGATGACGAAGTGCCGTCAGACGGCAAATCTCCTTCAGATTGATCAGGCTGTTGCCGTGGAGATTCAACACCTGAGGGGCCCAACGGCGGGTTAAAGAAGCAGGTGCTAAATTCACCGTGTGCCTGTGAAACAGCGTCAGACCGACATTTCAGAATCCTTACAGTGATCTGGCTGAGCACGCTGGCCCCAGCCATGCTCAGAAGCCTCTTCTCATCCAGGGCCAACATCCTGGGCCGTGGGCTTAGCACAGGCTCCATGTTTAGCAGCTCCAAGTCCAGCTGAACATCATCAGGAGAATATGAGAGATCCATGCAAACAGCTGGAGCTTCTCCCTAATAACACACAATACATTAACGTAAGTAACACAAACTTTTACCAGAGGGAGTATTTGTTTTTATTAAAGTTGGAGCTTTGTGCTTATTACCTGGCTGATATACTCAAAGTCAATTATATACTCCGGCAAGACCAGCTCATGGTCAAACACAAACCACAGGCATTGGCTAGGACTGACTTCACAACCACTGTTTGCTTTGGCAGAGCAAGATCGCTCTGAATAAAGAAAGAAATAAAGAAAAAAAAAACAACAGAAGTGAAATAACATATTTGAATGCATTACTGGTTGTAAAATTATTACAAAAATAGTGAGGGTTAGGTTAGGGTTAGTACCATTGAGCTCCTTTTTGCTTCCAATGTTAACATTGCGATAAACAGAGTGAGCTTTGGGATAGCTGCTGGCATCCACTGGATTGCGTTCCTGAACATGTAAACTACGGCCCAGGAACACTTTGGACACAATAATCTGTCCTGCAGGCAAAACACACAGTAACAGCTTGTGAGATATTTTATTAGGATAAACATTTTGTAAGGAGAAATTGCTAGATTAACAAACTTGATTTATAAATAGGCCATAAGCAGAACTCACAGACCATGTCTGAAGGGGACAGAGTCTGTTGTTGTTGTCGTTGTTGGCTTTGAGTGGCCTTGGTTGGCTGAACGCAGTGCAAACTTAATCCTGGGCTGTTCCGTAACTCTCAGGCTGTTGGATAAAGGCACAGCACCCTCTCTACCCAAGGCCTGGTATAAACATACAAGCATGGGAGAAAACAGCACTGTGAAAATGACTAAAAGCTTCTATGAAATGAACAATTGCAGTAGTACAATCACCTTATATTCTTCTGCCATCTGGAAACCTTCTTCTAGAATGTATAGGGTTTCATTCTTTGCACCGGTTCTCTCAGGATCAGCAACGTAGAACAAGTACTCCATCCAGCGTTTGTAATTTCTACCAGAAGAATTATGATTAGATTGAAATGGAACAAGCGCTGTAGTTAAATGCTACATCGTTTTTAAATAGCATTATCTGTTGTTCCACGGGCAGGATGATACAGAGGCTTAAACTGTTCACTCACTGACTGACTGTCTGTTTTGGTAATGAAAATGAATGTTTCCTCACAGTAAAAACCACGCTGATTCGCTGGCTAACAAGGCATGAAGTTTGTCCTCAAAGCGGAGCCGCAGAGCCCGGTTCTGGATCCGCATGATACGATTGATCGTAATGCCGGTGATGCCGTGAGCCTTGTAGTCATCAACGGAGAAACGGGAGAGCAGGAGGTCAGAACAGGATGTGTACCTGTTGGATAAACAACAGAAACACTGTTAGTGGACATAGATGTGTTCACAGCAATACAATGTGGTACATTTCTCTCAGTTGACGATCCGTTAATCAGATATACCAGGGGTCTGTGGGACAGCCCACTTCAAAGCGAATATTCCCCACGGTATCCAGTTCCATCAGCAGAACATTGACCGTAAACTCCTTCCTGCTTTTGGCCCGGGACAGTTCCTGCTCACACCAGGCCTCAATCCTGGAGAAGATAGAACAAGAGAGCTGCAGAGTTCCTCGCTGCTCAAAACGCTTGTGTGGTCCAGCCATTACCCATATTTATAAATGTACTCTTCTCAAATAATCTATATCTATATACAGGGATGGGCAAAATAAAATACGAGATACCCTGATTGTAAGTGTATAAAAAAAAAATCCAACATACAGCAGCCATGCAATGTAAATAAACTACTGTATTTTTGTATTTTTAAAATACTAAACAATACTTTTCCAATAGAACATGAAATCACCTCACAAACCTATCAAAGCGACCTATTTGATCTAGCCTAATCATTCACCTGTAAACTGACTCACTTAGTTAAAGGTGCAGTCATTCTGGTGAATGCGTTTGAGCTTGATCAAAACAAAACCACCTCTGCCTTCAATGCCATAAGGTGCCCACACATTTGAAACACATTGGGAAGGCTAGGATATTGTTGTTGTGTGTGTGTTCTGCACCCCACTTTGTTTGTGTTACAATTTACAGAGCCATAGAAACATTGGATTCTTTTATCAGCATGCACATGGAATGGGCAGCTTGCAAACCGTGAGCAAATACACTGCAAAAAATGCCCTATCAAATATAAGTGCAAATATATTAGTTTTGAGCTTGCTTATGTTTAAAACAAGCAAATCTGGCTGCCAGTGCAGTAAGTGAAATTCACTTGATAAGATTTCTTAAAATAAGTGCAAATTTACTTAATTTAAGTCACTAGATAAGACATTTATATTATAAACAAGTCCAACTAGATATTAAATCTAAAAACAAGATTATCACACTAAGTTAGATATATTATTTTTCACATAAACGTTCCTTTCTGTGTGCATGCTGAAAAGAAATCCGGTGTACAAAATACTATTTTGTATTTCATATATGTATTTAAAATACATGATTCATAACTACTGCCCATCCCTGTATATGTAGTATCTAAATAAACTCACTCTGTCAGCCTCTTGTTCCACACAGCCAACCCGGCCAGCAGTGCCTCCATCTTTCTAGCGATCTTGTGCTCTAGGTTGGGATCCTGGCTGATACCTACAGGTGTGCTGCTACCGGGGGAAGTTGTTCTGTCTTCCACGGTTCCGGCTGGCTTCCTGCAGCTGGTCCATATCTCCGAGAGCTCCAGTTCCAGCTGGGAGAAAACAAATGTAATAGTGAATGCATTGAGCAGTTGTGACAACAGGCGCTAAGGTTACTGCCATACCGTTCTGGAATCATACATACATTTTTAAGGGCATAACTGATGGCAGTGATGCGCTCCTTGGGTAAATGTGACAGAGTGTTCTTGCGTTTCAGCAGACCAAACTGGGCCTCTGCCAGGTTCCTCTGAGCATTACGCAATTGTATGTTGTAATACATCATTTTCTTCATCACGGTGGACTGGCATTCATTGTACAGTACATAGAAAAAATTGGTTATTTTCTAAAAGAAGTATACATTTATTTTGTAAGGATTCAAATTTAAACACAATGGGGGCACGACTTTTACTGAGAACTATTATTCTTTTAACTAAGGAGATTTCATGTTTAAACATATTATATGTCCAGAATTGGAAGATTTAAAATACTTACAACTGTATATACTAGATCTTATAGATGGAATTAAATGTAAGCAAGTCATACATGTCGTATATGGCTAACTTTAAACAAGTCAACAGGCGCTAGACAATCGTATCTTAGAGAGCCACGTAAAAGCTGTCAGTAAATAGCTCGTCTCCTCTCTACCTCGGCTGCTTCCTTCACTTGCTTGCTGGAGATGTCATAGGTGTCGAGCCGCTGGAGGGCTGGCATGTGGTAGAGGATGTGGGTGGCATAGTTGCAGAGCAGGCACACAGGGTTTGGGCTGGACTGGGGGTCCTTCAACCTCAGTTCTGTCAGATGTGGCAACTGGGCCAGCAGGGTGAGCTCCTGTTACACACACACCACACACACACACACACAGGACTCAGTTTCATAGTGGAGACCTGTTACACACACACACACACACACCTGACTCAGAGACTCATATTGGAGACCTGTTACACACACACACACACCTGACTCAGTCTCATAGTGGAGACTTGTTACACACACACACACACGCACACACACACACTTGACTCAGAGCCTCATAGTGGAGACCTGTTACACACACACACACACACACACACACACACACACACACACACAGAGTCTCATAATGGAGACAGCTATGTCTTTGTGAAAACCTGCGTTTGTAATTGAATAGACATACTTCTTAGTTACAGTGCATCACAAACATAAGTGTGAGGTAGGTGAAATGCACGCATTTCATTAACAGGCAGGACTACTGGGAAATATTGGGCTGCATGGTCTGTTGCACTACCAGTGTTGTAGGACAGTTAGATATGTTAATAGACACAGCATACAGAGAACAGTTGTTGCACTTCACTAAAACAACCTCCGCAAAAGGAGGCTGATGGGGACAAACAAGATAGATATAGATATTAGACAAATTGTTTTTACATTGCTAAATAAGTGAAAGGCTTCAGCTTGTCTTATTTCCCTTCCTCCTTTCAAGAGTCATAACACAGTAGCTAAAGGAAAAATGTGACATCATAATGACAAAGAAGCAGTATATGGAATACATGGTAGATATAAGTGTCAGAGAAGTATAGTCACTTGAATAGAGAACCTTACAAAAAAATGTATTATGTCAGATATAATGCAATACTACTTTAATACCTACTATGTCTTGGCCTAGAACAGTAGTGATTGAAAACTGACAATGCCCAAACCTTACATTTATCTCACAAAAAAAGTATTTGAAATGTCCTCTTAGAGGCCACTATCTTAAATATAGTATGAACCTTTGCAGAAGTAATATAAAAGCTCTTACCTTAAAGGATCTGATCTTGTTTCCCGACAGATTAAGATTTTGAAGGCTGACATTAGGGTCAAGGCTGTGTCCTTGGGAAAAGTTCACAAACATCATGTTTTCGGAAAGCTGCTTTCAGATATAGTATGAAGTTACAATGACCAATGGGCCAAAGCAATTCAACAGGTTTTAGTCATGAATACAAATTACAATTATTTTATTTCACTAACATGCATGAAACCAGCACATGGGCTTACCTATTTGTTCAATGTTATTATCAGCCAGATTTAATTCTTTCAGATTTTGAAGAGTATTCAACCCCTTCCAAAAAATAAGTTAAATTAAGAAATGCATTATGTAATATTGGATATTTGTGGAAATAAGCAATTTACCTCCAATTAAAATTAATTAGCAGAACCTTATGGTTTAAAATGTACCTTTATGTGACTGATGTTGTTGTTATTGAGCCACAACACCATAAGGTCAGCGTGCATCTCCAAATTCTCTATTTTCGTGATTTGATTATTATATAGGTATAGTTTCTGTAGTCGAAGACAGTTCTCTAGTCCAGATATGTCCTGTAATTCAAAATAGAATATACATTACACATAGAATGTAAACACACATGTGTTTAGAAATACATACATAATAATTATACAAGAATTATAGTTGACAATAGGAACTTACTGTCAATTGACATTCCACCACCCATAGCTCTTTGAGCAGAGCACAACACTCAAGTCCTTCAATGTATTTTATATTTTGGCCCACTATTGTCAGTTGGCATAGGAATGGAAAAAGAGAAAGCCCAACCATGCAGGGATAACCAGAGAAAAAAACCTCCAGGGATGTGATGGCACTCCCATCTTCTGCTATCTTTTCATAAGACAGTCCATTGGCTATGCACTGTGGGGAACAATAGATGGTGCAGTAATTTGTAGTTTTTGTTCACAATCATCGAATGGAGTTCCTTTGTAGACTAAATTGCAGGTTGATGATTTTGGCTAGAAGCCTGATCAATTGCTTACTAACTTGTAACATATTTATAAACTTTGTACTCACCAACTCTCTGATAATGTCTTCTTCACCATTGTGTTTTTCTGTGTCGTTTTGCGTCATAGCAGTAATAGTTCTGCATTGCAATTTGAGAAATAATATTCGTACGGGTATGGAGTAAGTATGGAGTAAGATAATAACGAGAGGCTACCTTTTTTAGATAACAGTTACCGGTACAGCAAGGAGAATATGTATACAGCAATTATAAAATCTTTGGTTACAGTAGGCCTACCTGCAGATTCGATTACAGTAGGCCTACCTGCAGATTCGATTAAAAAGAAAGTACCGTATTGTACTGTTTCAGTACGGCAGTCGGTATCGTTAGAGTAACAAAAGGTCTAGTTAATACAACTTAACGAATCCAATAAACTATTTCAAATAGTCTACCTCAGCAAGTGAAACATAATGTTAAATTATGTGTAATGTCATTATGTCAACAAGTCAAATAATTAAGGCCTACGGTACCTATTTCTCCCAGGAGAAAGCCGAGTGTAGTGAACATATCTGCTACAGCGTGAATAGTTTGGTTTGGGCAAAGGCAACACTCCGTTTCTAAGCAGCAGCAGCATGACTGGTTGCTGAGGAGCCATGTTTCCTAACCCGTTGGGAAAACACTGGACTACCGCGTGATGGCGCAAATGTGTCACTTGTCACCACAAAAAACACACTATGGTGCAGGTTTGATGTTAATTATTTTGGATAGGCTACATACGACTTTTATGACAATGTATGCCTATATAATCAGATGTTTTCTTTTTAATGTTCAACCTTTCAGTTCGTAGGGTGTTGCCTTTCCATGGGATCCTTTAGATTTCTAGGACCTGGACGTCGTCTGCTACACCTAGTCTACCCCACCTCTTAAAAGAACATGACATTATTGTTGCGTTGCTGGTTCTTTCACATCCAAGATGAAACAGCTAATGTAGCCTATATAGTCTCCTGTAGAATAATTTACTCTGCCCCAAATAAGAGGCACCATACACGGACACCATGACGTCATCATGAAGCACTGAACTAAAACAATCATCCTCACTCTCTTCTGCTCCCCAACCGGGCCGCGGTGTCTGTGGGATTTACAAACATCAGCTGCACATAGGCTACATTACATTAGAGGAGGCAGGCGGGACAGTCGTTCTGTTTGTTTCCATTGTCTTCGGCGCACAAGGTGTCACCGCGTTAGTCCGCGTTAAAGAACTCAGTAGACTATTTCGCGCAACCTCTTCTACAAAGCATGTCTGCAAAGACTAGTGACGAACTAGGTTCGGAAGGGAAGTGGTTCGGGGATGATTATGAAAGAAACGGCCTATTTGGAAGCACACCACCCCGTTTCGACGAGATACGTGAAGAATTTAAGCCGAGAAGCGGGGAGGGGGCGAGCGACCTGGATAAACAATTTCATCAATTTATGGACGACGGGAAAAGGCCTCCCGTTGCTATGGAAACTGCATCTACAGGTAAACCGAATAATTTCCAAGTAGCCTATATCGATATTAATCATACAGGTCACTTATTGATATAACTATTTGCCCAATAAGAAACGTCGTAGGCCTAGGGACCAATCCCACCTCCCATGTCTGGTGTCTAGGCGGCAAGTGCCACAGATTACGTGTTTTATGACACGCAATCCCTCGTTCAGTTAAAAGTTGCAGTCTACTGTATAGGTCTAATGTAGGCATAATAGCAGGCTACACTAATTGACATTGTATCTGTAGTGCAGAGAATGACACTTTAAATACTGGCCATTAATTCATGTAATTTCATAAATAGCCCAAAAAACAAAGTGTCCAGAGTAATTTAGCCTATAGCCTACTTAGCCTAATGAACACAGGGCTACATATCAAACAAATTATTATTATTATTATTATTATTATTATTATTATTATTATTACTTTAAGACTGATAAGAAACATTTGTTGTGTCATAGTTTTCACCCAAACAGATAATTTACTGTGAAGCAAAATAATAAATATACTGTTCAACGTTTCAGTTAGCCTACTGGATTTGAAATAACATAAATATATTGGTATTGAATGTGAGCAGTTAGTTAGTTAGTTAGCAATTATGAATATGATCCAAACAATGACTATATCAGGCTTTAATAATCAGTATTTTACAATATCAACCAATAATATTTTCTATCAAATTAAGAGAAGTCCTAAAGTAACACAGTTATTGCATACAGTAGGTATAGCTCTATTTGGGGCTGGGACTGGTCTGACTGCATCTTTCTTGAGTTCCAAGTCTGTCACAAACCTCAGTAATGTTGAGTCTTGCTGCTGTTTATAATCCTGAATAAACAGGGTTCACCATCCACTTGGAGAGCGGAACTGGAGCCCCGCACTTTCATTCACAGGTCCACTGAAATATTCATTAGGTGTTTCAAACCACTGCCTGACTTCCCGTCTTCAAGTCATGCCTTTACCCTTTCATCATTCAACTGAACCAAATCAAGCCGATATGGTCTTTTAGTGACTCAGCGTTTGTGCTGTTCAGAGTATTATGCCAACTAGATGGTATCAAAGAGCACAACAATACGATGTTAATGATATAGAAATATCATACTGAATAGCATTGTTTTCTTAGACCTATTTGGTCACAGTATATCTTTGTGGCATTGAGCAGCTAAGTTCTAGAAGGATTCAACTGAAGGTGCCATGCTCTACTTTCACTATGGCATAACAAACATGCACAAACGTGTACAGTCTCATAGGAACACACACACGCACACACATGCACACATATGCACACACACACACACACACGCACACACACACACACGCACACACACGCACACACTCAAACATTCACACACAAATATACACATACTCAAATATACTCCTTTGCTTTATCACTCCTATTTTTACTTTCCTAGACAGTGTGGGAACCAGTGACCTTCCCTCCACAAGCTTGCTTTTCTATCCATTAACCCCCCTCCCTCCCCCCCTTCTCCCCTCCTCTCCCTTCCCTGCATCTTTATCATCCACTCTGAAAAGACCTTGGTCCCCTAGGTATGGAAATAGAGGCAGATGTCTCATCTCTGTTAGCTCTGTGTTTTTAGCTCTGTGTTGCGCCATGCAGTCCGCTAAGTGCTGTCTATACTGTATCTGAGATATATGGAAAAGCTCCAGCCAAACGATGCAGTCTCATCAATGTGCCGCTGAGGCTGTACATCAGACAGGTTAAGCCTATAGCTGCTTTGTGCACCTGCTTGTCTGACCTGCTTGAGCAAATCACATGTATAATACATGAGATGTGCACCGTAATAGATAGTTGTTATCATAGGACAGCCAGCTATTTGGAAATGAGGGGGTGGGGTAGTATCAGATTTGTGTATGCTTGTTGGTAAACAAATGTGCAAATGTGTTTGTATAGCAGCAGGGTCTGTAATCTATTACGTAAACCATCACCACCATCTGCTATGACAACTAACAGTGATATCCTTTTTGGGCTTATCACAGCCTGGTCAGACGTTTGTATGATACAGCAATAACAGTGGAAGGCCTACAGCTTTTTATCTTTTGCTGTATGGAGCTTATACACCCATTGGGGCTACAGAAGAGAGAAGCATTTGCTGTGGGCATTGACTACACAATTTGAGACACTGATACTGTATGTCAAATTGTTAAGGAGCCATTTATGAACATCTTGGTGCAGTTGCACAGTTTTCAACCCAAAGAAAGTGTCCTTTCTTCAGCCTTGGTTAGCCTGAAGCTTGCCAAGGCAGAACCACAGGCTTGAGTGAACCAATGAAGTGGAATGCGGAAGACGAAAGTGTGGGTGAACTGCTGGAGGACATCAGGGCCCTAGGTCTGTGACAAAGATCTGGACTGACTAAAGCATCTTGTAGAAAGAGCCAAGTGTCCACTCCTGTCCCCCTATGTGGAGTTGAGCTACATTGTTCCCACCCTGACACATTGACACAGTGGATCAAGTGTGTAAATCTACACGACCTGCAGATGTAACGAATCTGTTATTAGGAAATTGTGCCATGGAAATAACAGAGTTACACCAACGGAAGTTCAAAATGGTCAACGGTTATATGGTTCACGGAGAGGCAAAACCTATGGCAAAATAGTTCCCGGAAGTGCTTGGTGTGAAATTTGAATATATATACACAGATATATAACTTAATTTTTGGTAATCAGTAGACAATTAATGCATCAATTTACATTAAAAATATATATTTATAGTGTAATTTTAGTATTTAGGCTAACCTTGGCAACATGGTGGCCAAGTGGATAGCACTGTGGCATCACAGCAAGAAGGTCCCGGGTTTAAACTCCGATCATCCCGGCCTTTCTGTGTGAAGTTTGTTCATGTTCTCCCTGTGTCTGTGTGGGTTTCCTCCGGGTGCTCCGGCTTCCCCCACATCCAAAAGTCAGGTTCACTCTCTCCTGTCAGTGCCATTGACCAGAGACACTGACATATATCTGGAGTTGGTCCCCAGGCACTGCACAGCAGCTGCCCACTGCTCCCTTGAGGGATGGGTTGAATGCAGAGGATGAATTTAACTACATTTATGTGTATTTGACAATAAAAGCACCTTTACCTATTTCTTGGCTCCATGATCCGCCATTTCTGTAAAAAAAAGTCCATTAGAGCAGATAGAGATGGCTCTGAGTAAGGGCCAGGAATATACTCATGTGTGCTAGTGTTTCTGATAGCCTGTCTCACAGATAACTTTAGGCCTCTCTGCACATCCCAAGAGTAGCCAGCAAGCTTTCCAATGTCTGAACACCCACCTCATATTCCAGTGCCAATTAGCTACATTTTAATGCTGAGAGATAAAGCCACGAGAAAGCGAGCCAAGGGATAAACAATACAGGGTGACAGCTAATGTGTCTTTTTTCACATTTATGCTAATCACACTCAGTTTAAATGGATACTCCATGATTTAGGTCTGGAATTGCCCTTGTGGTTAAAATCAGCAAAACCAGTTTTGGTTTGAAAATAGTGGCAATGAAAGCGGGCTAAAATATGTGGGCACAAAATCACAGAATATACCTTTAACTATCTCATGTTCACTGGTTGTGCTGTAGGCAATGCACCCATGTATTTAGGCACCTGCTAAAAGCTTACCAAATCCCTGTCTTGTTTATTGTGCATCTCTGTATTTTCAAGTACTGGTCAATAATGTACAAGGGAAGTAAAATGCCAATCCAGCAACCTCCTTAACAGACAGCTTTGACCCAAAGCAGACACTCAGTCTGGATGCTCCCACAATCTATCCATCCATGTGCTGGTCTATTCAAGAGAGCAAAATACGATCAATACAGTGGAGGGCATACCAACGTCTGTGACAACGTCAGAATATGAAAGGATGGCATGAGTGATTAGTCTTTGTTCTACGTAGTATACTTAGAAATGGCTGTGAATTGATTAATCCCCTTCAAAGCTACGGTAACAACAATATTCATAATTTGTAGCCTTCAATGTGGCTTAAAGAGAGAATGCAATGAGTTTTGTAATTGTATGCCATGGATCAATGCATTTAAAGGCAATTGTATTCTCTCTCCCCCCCCCCCCATCCCCAAAGCCCACACCAGCTGTTGTGCTATCGACCTCCACCTTGAGTTTATTCTGTACTTCAATCGTGGACTTCTGTATTGTCCTTCTTTACTGACTTTACTTGATATAAAAGAGGCCTGTTCTATAACATAGTGTGTGTCCTTCAGTCATGAGTGTTATTTGGGGAACTTCTCCAACAAATCTAGCGTTATATTTCATTTACATCTGAATGCAAAATACAGTCGCTGCCTGCTACTAAATACGTCTAATACAAAAGTGTATTTCACAAACATATTATTTTACTAAGAGGCTTGGTTTGGCAAAGTAAGAAGAGATGCTAACAGGATCTGGTAGGATTGATTTTCCGTATAGGGCCAGAAGTGAAAAAGGAGTCATGGCGGTTGACACCGGAGAAGAAGGGGTCATTTATGGATTAATAATGTCTACTAAATCCAATGCCACAGCTGTTCCTATGTAAATTATGGATATGGGAATACATTTGACTATCTGGAAAGTATACTTTCATTGTTAGGGGTCATTTGAAAGTCACCACCGCTTGTTGTTGATGGTGGACGTACACGTAACCCAGCAGAGCAAGCAGACCCTTTTGTGGACTTGTGTTGGTTGCTTTCGAGCAAGGCAAACAGAACCGTGCGTTTCACACTGAATCTCAGCTTCAGCTCTCTGTAGATGTTTGAGACACAAGTGGGCACAGACGTGTGGTGGGGGTATTTAGGCCGAGGGGACAGAACACTGTGAGCCTATGAAAGCTGAATGGTGGAGGAGGGGAGAGTTATGCGGGGCATGCGCTTTAAACCAAAACAAAGTCATTTTTGCAATGCTGCTTCAACCACAAGGGTCATTCCAGACACTCATCAAGCTCCAGGAGTGTGTCTGATGACAACAAAAACAAATGCAGATCATAAGTAACTCATTGATGAAGACCAGTGTGCAGCATAGAATACTTGCAAGGAGCAATGTGCTCCTTGCAACAGCTATTTTGCTATGGTCTATTATAACGTCTTTCTTCCAGCCTGATGATTAAGGCCCATGCCTGACATTGCACAGCTTGTCAGCATGCATTAGGTTTACAAGTTACAAGCACTGGCTGCGCACAGAGGTCAACAAAGAGACTGGATTTGTATATTCGGCCACAGTGCCTTCACAGTGTCAGCGAAGCATTCTACTGCTGTTATGTACAAGTACAAGCTTATCTGATTGGAGTACAGTCATTTTGGCCTTGTTATCCCTCTCCCCCCTCAGGTTTGTTGTGTATATGCATACGTAGCTACTGAGTGCTACTGCACATCGTAGCTAATGCGCTGTCAGCTGTTCCGCAATAAGCACCGGTTTGATGAAGAGAGGGTGTGTTGTTGCTGTGGGATCAACGGAGCTACTGGCAAGTCACCGTTGCAGGGTTGGCCATGTTTCACTGTGAGTGCTGCACACATCTCTACAGTGAGTCAGTGAGCACTACAGCAACATAATGCCAATGTTGTGTGAGTGAGCTCCAGTAGCGGGTGCCATCTGTATCGTGATGTGATCGTAGTAGCCATAGAAGTTGATTATATGTTGGTTGGGCTATAACAGTGGCACGGCCTGCGCTGACCTCCACTGCTGGCTCCGCTTCACAAGCATGTTGCTCTGCTTCTGTGCACATTGCACCTCATAACAACAGAATGAACTGACCTGATGGTCATGAGCTCAGACTCTGGGCCTGGCCTTTTCACAGCGTTATTTCGCCTCTACCCTGCATGGGCGCGGCCCCTTGTATGCCATTGTGCTCAGCTACCATGTGTTGTTGATGACTGGGCTCAGCGGCACGTGGGCAGGGAACACGGAGGAGGGTGGCGGGCAGGGAACACGGAGAAGGATGGCGGGCAGGGCCGTTCAGAGGAAGGACCTTGGTAGACGTCCGCCCTGCCTCCTCCAGGGGGCTAGGCGAGGGTCCTGTCATAAAGCCTGTTCCTCTACCGGTCCTGCAGCTGGAGCCAGACTAATAATAGAGGCACCGGACGGTCTGGAGAGACAAGGAGGAGCCCAGTGCTTGGAATGTAAACTAGCATACACACATGCACACGCACACACACACACACACACACACACACACACACACACACACACAGAGACACATGCACATGTAGTGCAATATCAACTTTGTCTGCCAGCTGATGAATATCTGCATGTGTTGTAGTGAAATCACAACACAGACCTCTTTTGGGCCTTGAGACGTGATATCAGCCTTGAATCTCGTCTTGCCTAGTAACATATGAAAGAAGATTCCATCTATGGATATGTGTGCTTGTATGAGAGGAAATTGAAGTCTTTTTGCCTGTAGCTTTCACTGAAAACAGCTGTATCAAGACAGAATACTAAATATATAAATATGCGGTTGCTTTGGCTAAACGTAATGTCACATTTCCTATTTGAATGGCTATTTACTAGCTAGCGTAGGCCAGCCCGTATGCAAACAAGGCAACAGATGTTTCAGAGCAGCCTTTGAGAAAGTTAATTGCCACAATTAAGGAACACAGAGCAGTGACTAACGAACGATATAGCGTTCAAACGCATGTCATTGTGATGAATGCTGCAATACACACAAGTCTGTGGCTCGTGGTTTGTTTGTGTGGCTATCTCGGTGACAGTTACTAGCCAGGGGAGATGGTGAGCAGGGAGGGGAGGGGCCTAACCCTCCCCCCTCTCATCTCATTGGTGATTTACACCAGAATGTGGTCCTGGCATCGCAACTTTAGGGGGCCTGAACAATCTGCCTTTGTCCAGCGCCGGGCACAAGCACCCCTTGTTACTGCCTGACTGATCCCTTCTCCCTCATAGCTGGACCGGCTCAAGTGTTAAGCAGCCATCTTCTTAATGGAGCAGCTCAGCTCTGGCACATGCTGACTTCATTAAAAGGCGCGTGACGTAGCCAGACAGGGCGGCTTCTCGACATCGCTGCCTCCCTATCGACTCAGATGTCCCTCCTCGATGCCATGCTGCTCATGTGATGCAGTCGAGCTGATCTCATCGTGGCTGCATTGAAAGTGACCGGATTTAATTTAACCTGACATTTAGACTCAGGTGTTTCTGTCCCCTTGTGTTGCTTACAGTCATGCCACCTGAAGTACATTTAGTTTCTTTTGCCTCTATTGATGAAATTAACGTGCTATACTGCATTTTCATGCTGATGGGTAGCATGAATAGACAAAGTACACGTTTATGTACGCTCATGTGCACGCCCCATAGGTGTGTGAGCAGTACAGCATACCCGTGTTGTCAATGCTCTGTGCCCAGTAGCCAATGAACACACTACTCATTACATTTCTTTGACAATCTCTCTCTCTCTCTCTCCCTCTCCCTCTAGACGTCCCAATGTCCGGTATGTTCAGGAAGCCAATGAACGATGACGGTGACCTGTACACCTCCCTGCTGTCCAATCAGAGCTTCACGTCCAGCCACGAGGCGTCGCCGGCGGCGTCGTACCTCTCGGGTGAGCCAAAGCGGGCCCCGCCCTCTTCCCAGGACCTGTTCTCCTCCCACGACTCCTACGACATCTTCTCCTCCCAGGCCAAGATGGCGTCCGGCCGGGCGTCCGACGACGACGATGACGACGACTTGCCCAGGTCTCTGCTGGGCTCAGAGAAGACAGAAGCCTACAACTACATGGACATCAGCCACGGGGACGACCTCCACAGCCATCACAAAGGGCCCCTGCACAGCCTAGTGGACACAGTCTCCTCTGGCCAGGGCTCGCTGGGCGGCTACTTGGACAAGACCCCTGGAAGAGTCGACGATGACGAGGTGGAGGAGGAGGATGAGGAGGAAGAGGTGGAGGAGAACCCTAGCCCGGCACTGGTCTCTTACTCCTTCCCCTACGTGGAGGAACCTTCCGACGAAGAGCAGTCCGACTACCGCTCCTACCGGAACCTGAGCGGCACCCCGCAGACCGCCAGCCCCGTGAAGATCACCCTGACCGAGTCACAGCCCCCGGCCCCGACCCCAACCCAGGCCCCGACCTCCAAGGCTGAGCCCCAGAGACGCCCTTCTCCGGTCAGCGCGTCGGAGCGCGAGAACGTCCTCAGTGTGGGACTTCAGGGCGTTCCCACGGTGACACTGTCTGAGCCAGAGGACGACAGCCCCACCTCCACGCCCAATGCTTCCCCAACAGGCAGGCACACAGTTAATCACTTATTTACGGAGCCAGAGGGATTGGTAGAAGTACCAAACCATATTTTCAGCATGCACAGAAAACAGTAAGCTAGTGGCCCACGATTTATTTGTCGAATGGGATACTAACATCTACTTCTACATAATAGAATCACTTACCATACCTTTTATTAGTGTCAGTTTGTGTTAACTTACTTCACCATACAGCTGAATATCAGCAAAAATATCAGTGTGTCAAGATAAACAGACAATTGAAACAAAGGGGATTTGGTATTTTGTACCCTAGAGAGTCTACATCAAGTAAAGTATATATTCCACAACAGCATTCACCAGTACGGTCACTGAGCAACATGTGCACTTCTAACGCCATCATCTCTCCCTTTCACCGTGCACAGAAAAAGAACATCCTTCCCGTGACATGTTTAAGGCCGATGTGGCCAAGCCTGCATCTTCTCCTGCTGGTCCCCGAGCCCAGGCCGGCAGCCGGGAGCACGACGGGAGCAGTGGCGAGTCCGGAGACTCCGAGATCGAGCTGGTATCTGAGGAGCCTTGCCTACGTGCCGCAGGTGCGCCCCCTGGTGCCAGGGCCTCCGGCAGCAGCAACCCGTTCGCCCAGCCGCCCGGCAGCAAGCCCAGCAACCCCTTCGACCAGCCCTCTGCCACCAAGGCCTACAGCATCCTGAGGGAAGAGAGGGAGGCCGAGCTGGACAGCGAGCTGTTCATCGAGTCTGCGTCCGAGGAGAGTCCCAAGAGAGAGCAGAGTGCCGACAGGCCCAAGCGTCCAGGGAGCACCGCCCCATCTCTTCTGTGTCCCGCACCCCCCCGCAGCGCCCCAGAGGCGGCGCCGGCTGACCCCCTGAAGTTCACGACCCCGGCGATGGCCGAGGAGGAGCACTACAGCAGGCCCAAGCCCCCCACCGCTGCCGTGCCCCCCGAAGTGCGCCCAGACAAAGCGCCCCAAGATGACCAGACCAGCGCAGGGAAAGGATACTCTATCTTCCTGGAAGGCTTCGACAAGAAAAAAGGTTAGTGTTCTGTTCTGGCTACAGTGCATCACCGGTGTTTTGGTGTTCAGGGGTATTAGGAGCCCAGCTCAATCTTTTTGCCTAGTATAGGACCATTTTGATTTCATAACACCCTTTTCATTATAAATAAATACATTAACTATACTTTATACCAGGGCTATTCAATTCCAGTCCTGGAGGGCCACTGTGCTGCATGTTTTAGATGTCTCCCTGCTCCAACACACCTGATTCTAATGACTGGGTTGTTATC